>CAOKZL010003549.1:0-88978 GCA_948472985.1 Iguana delicatissima
ACCCCTCTGACCCCAAACTCCTGAAACATAGTGGTGGTTTTTCAATGGCATGTCCAGCATTTCTTTTGAAAACAAAGTGACCAACAAAAACAAGCTCCTTCCTTCACTTTTTGGCTTTACTTTTTATTAGTTTACAAAGATTAGTCTTCTAATGGAAAGTATAAAAATATACATACCCCTCCCCCAGAATAGTGTGTGCTCATAATAGTTTTATAAACAGAATGTTGCAAAGAACTAAGGACAGGAGGAAAGTCATTTCTAACCAGTAAGAAGAACCACAAGCAGTTGCAAAGTCAATACCAAAGTAATTTAGCAGTGCAATGTTATAAACATGAAGCAGCTTTACAATAAAAAAAATTAAATATAGAAATAGCACCTTTTACAAAAGGAATTGAGAAATGTAAACGTTGTAGGTAGATTCAAGTATATAAATTATGCACACTCTTCCCCCCCCGACAAACATTTTAGTACCAGAGTATGACGGTTTTAGAAGTCCTGAAATCCTGCACAATTAATGCATGAGCACTTCGATCAGTGCAATCTTCTTCCCTCTCAGTTTACTCATAAAGAGCTTTTATGAAAAGGAGGGGTATGAACTGTGGATCACCACTGTACTTTGGGTCACAAGCGCTGCAGATTCAGAGCACCACCGAACTCCTGTAGCTTCACTCTTGCTTTTACTTACAAGTCTTTCCAATGATTACTGTTAAACAGATTAGACATGTTGGCTATTGGCCATGCTGGAAATTCAAATCCAACAATATCTGGAGGGCCTTAGGTCTTCACTCCCTTGATCTAATCCCACATATGATTTCCCAGTTCATGCTCAGCTAAAAACCTTTGAGGTTCGTAAGTGACAACAGCCAGACCCATGCAGGTTAGATGCTGTCTGTCCACTCAACTATACAGTCTTAGCACAGTGTTATCCTGTCCCCTTTAAACCTTCAAGGGCAATTCTCCTATCTTTTTAACCTGGGGACAAAATGCTCAGTCATAATTGGGATGAACTTCCTCTTTCTTCTGAACAAATGCCTACTACAGACCCAATTTTCCACTGGCTACACTTCACAGAGATTCATGTCTTATACATTATTTTGTTTTACTAGAAATAGTTTTGTGAAGCTGATGAAAACAAATATGCTCATCAAAGGGAGTTCTCCCAGTGGAAGGATTCACTTTGTCTCTTTCATTTTTCCTTCCTGTTCTGCGTGACCAAAACCATGTGCCCAAGAAAGTAACATTTGAGTACTGAAAATGAAAACATCAACACTGGAGGGCAGCCAAGGGTTGGAGAGAAGTAGCACACTGTTTTTGTAATGTCTATGAAAATGTTTCAGACCAGCCTTCATCTTCTGGTACCATTCCTTTATTACCACACGGAATACACATAGAGGAAGGAAGGCTAAGAGTAGGCACCTCTTATGATCTTTCTTTTAAGAGGAACAGTATGTTTTAAGGCAAAACTGGTTTGGATTTGGGCTGGCTGAGAAGAAGTAGGTGCTCCAGCGAGTTACTGACCTGCTGCAATTATACTTGGCAATGACTGTGTTGTTAACAGAAGACTTCATTTTGCTCAAAAAATTGGAATGTATGAAATAACACATCAATTGAAAGTCATAAACACACACACACTCTGTAGTGTTAAGAACTTACTTTAAAAGCTAACAGCCACTGTTAACAACAGTTGTGCGGCACCTATAGGACTAATACATTTATCATGCCACAAACTTCAAGTGGACCCAGTCCACCATAGCAGTAGACCAGTTTCATGAAAGCTTATGCTGCTACCAATGTGTTAAAGAGCTTCTTGATTTTACTGTGACAGACTAACAGAGTAGAATATAACAGTATTTGGGTCTTCTTTCTTCATGTTCTAAATTTCTATGATTTTTATTGCTGTGATTTAAGAAACTTAAAGTCTTATCACCCTCCCTGTAAGGCCATCACTGGTCTAATCTACCGTCAGGATTCTGCATTAACTCTGCAGTTCCACTAGAATAATTCATACTTAATTTCCTTTAGGCAACACATTTCATTATTTAAAATTCAACTTAAACATAGACTTAAACATTATTCCTGAGACTCTGAAATGACAGATTAGAAATTGTGTCTGGCCTCAGGAAACAGATATCATCCATACAAAGCATCTCTAGATTTTAAAAAAAGAGCCAGTATATAGTAACTGTCCCTTCACTTGATTATTAACTTAAGAGGTAACATGATGATGGATTTTCTTTTAAAATGTGCTACTGAACTGGTGAAGTAAACTTGAGAAGTCTACACTACTCCATTCATTTAGAAAATATTAACTGCTCTCAAGTACCAACAGCCAGTTTGGGAGCTCTAAATTAACATTCATCCCTGGATCCTTCTTTCTATGAAGTCCACAGATTAATCTTGCTGCTTTGACTGATCGCTCCGTCATTTTTCAGTTTCTGTGCTAGGTAACAAGTTTCCCATTTCTTGTTGTCCTGTTTCCCATCTGACCTTAACAGCCACTCATGTCATAAACATTGTACTCAAATTTTTTAAAAAAAATAAAAACTGGATATTTTAATTGTGTAATTCATACAGATCTGCACCGCAGGCATTATCAGTCAAACTTGTTATAATTTCTTAGAAGGGTAGTCCTTGCAGAGACTGTGGCATAATAACAGATGAGGCACTCTGAGTGCAATGCTGTTAATGGATTTCTCACTTAGCTCTAAAATATATAGTACTGTAGACCATATATACATTAGAGAAATTAAATGTCACTGTACACATTTTAGAGAACTGTAATTCTTGAAATAAACTGCTTGTCTGTACAGCAGTCTGCCCCTGAGGCTGGTGACCTCCATCAATGGCTGGTGGATTCTGGGAGTTGCCATCCAATACATCTTGAGGGCACCAGGTTGTGGAAGGCTGCTCTACAGTTTTGGAAACAAGATTTTCTGCCACTGATAGTTAATTTGCCTATCTTGTGTAGAAAAAAAGGACACAGTAAAGGTACTGCAACATTCATTAATATAAACTCCACTGAAATATTTAAAACTTCACAGTTGTTTTGGTCTTAAAGTATTTCACATGAGTACATTCATCCACATGTTGTAGGTTATTAGACTTTTGCTTAACAAGTGCAGGGAAAACTGTACATCCATCAGTTACATTCAAGTACTCTGCAAAAGTCTTTTGTTCTGAAGTTGCAAATGATTTCTGCTAAAAAACATACTCCAGGGCAAAGCAACAGCTGCTATACTACTTCACTTAGAAGTCTTCCTGGCCCACCTCACATACAGACACAGGATAAAATAGAGCTTCTGTAAAGAGTGTCCTATCCCTATATAAGTGCTAGCCAGCTCCCCGTTTTTGGATTTGGAACAGGCACCGCTAAACTTGTCACAAGTAATATTTATTTCCTTAAAACTCACCAAAATAGGATCTGATACTCCCTTGTGCACAATTTGAGTTCTAATTAATATTTACATAACCAGGGCAATTCATTGATAGAGAAATTTAGCAGACAATGCACAGTGGACAAGTGTGCCTTTGGAATGCTAGTTTAACAGTTTTTCCTCCCTTTCTCCCCTTTTTAATGTAATAGCTGCTTATTTCTGTAATAACTATGAGGCTCTGTTCTGAACCGACCGCACCTTGACAGTGATCCAGATTAGTCAGAACTGCTGCTGGAGATTTCTAATCTTCTTTGAACAGAACTTGTTGTTCTGCTCTGGCTGCCTTCATTTTTTCGCCATGCAGTAGGATCTTCAAGGCTGCCTGGTGTCTTGAAAAATGCCTCTTGGGATGTGGGGCGTATATTCTTAGGAGTCAGTGGTGTTGAAGATGGCTATTCATTTAAACAGATAAAGACAAATTAGTTCAGTTCTGCATTTGTTGTTGTTGTTTTTGCCCAGTTTTTTTCCTCCTATTTTTATAGTGAAAAAAAAAATCTGAAATTAAAAAAAAAAAGGCAATACCAATACTGGTATTGGAATTTTACTTTAGGGCAACAATTCAGCTATGAACAAATCTGGCTTGGATGCCAATCTGCATGTTAAGACTGTTAACAATAAAAGTGCTGATCACAGTTTAGGGAGAACCAGAAGCTGTCTTTACTTACAGTTAGCCTTCCATATTCACTAGGGTTAGGGTCCAGGACCCCCCAAAAGTGGAAAAATCACAAATATCAAAATGTTTGTGTATATTTATTGGCAGGGGGCTAAGGCATGGTGGGGAGAATGAGTACCTAGGATGCAAAACCAGGTGAGGGAAAGGGTAAAGAAAAGGGGTGGATTGGCATGGTAGCCCTATACTTCCTCTCTTGTCTGCCTCCTTCCTTGGGAGTGTGTGGGGCACTGGGAGAGGATACATGGTGCTGAGAAATTGGGCTACGATCTATCCTTAGCTGGCCAGGCAGCGGCTGGTGGAGGAGGAGGTGGGTGTTTAAAGAGCTTCACAGCCTGACTGGAGGTACCAAAAGGAAATATTCCCTTGGAAAAAGAAGCACTTGAGCTGGGGGGAGGTAGCAGTTGGAGAAACCACACAAATAATAAATCCATGAAAATTAAACTCACAGATGTGGAGGTGTGACTGTATGGTGATTCCCCCCCTGCTCTTCTGGTTTTACAAAGTGTCCCATACAGAAAAAAATAATTAGGATACAATTAAAAATGGACAGTTAATATTCACTTTAAAAAAAGAAAATCAAACGTTATTAAAAAGGAAATGATTAATACAGAAGGGACAACAGTCCTCATTTGGCCCTTCCTTCGTCCTAAGTAAGTGATCACTTTAATTAGGGTGGTTCCCACTACAGTGATGGCAAGAAAGCCAAGAAGGCAGAGAGAGCCTTCAGCTGGCCAGTAGAGCAGGCAAATCACTTCAAGTTCTAATCTGACCCTTAAAAGAGCCACTTAAGCTGCTAAACCTGCTTGAGAGATACGGTTCAGCACTTTCAACAGCTTCTGTAAAAGTTTAGATTGCCATCCAGAACAAGCTCAACACTCCCCTTACAAAGAAGCCACTGGCATGTAACACTTTTTTGCACCAATTCTTGGTTCTATAGGGGAAGGTCATTTACATGCTGTTTCAGCTGAGTATGGCTGTAAGAATATGGTGTCAGTTCAGAACATTTTTATACTGGCAATGGCCAAGATTCTAGCTTGGTTACTTAACTACCTTAGTTGTCTGACTAAGTAGCATCTTCTGGCCCAAACCACCAACCCTGATTTAAAGGTAGCAGCTGCTACAAGCAATGGGGATCCGTGAGAGTCTGAAGCAGGATTCCTGTCACAATTAGCCCTCCCACTGGAGATTGCTCGCAGGAACGGGAGGAAAGAGTACAGCAGTCTGCTGCACTCCAATTGACAGGAGAAGAGACCTCCTTTGCTTGCATTGGCTGCTGCCCGGTAATTCTAAAAGACTGGGGCACTTTTATGATCCCTCTAAGTTACACATTTGTAACAGCAATGGTGAATTCCAGCCAATATGTTTTATTTTAATAGTAATTTCCTCTTAGAACTGGGTGGGAAACATGCAGTGCTGTTGTTGGAGTTCAGTTATTAGGCCTAGCCAGCATTCCCAATGGTGAGGGATGATGGGAGCTGTAGGACTCAGATGATCTTTAGCTGCTAGAAGTAAAATGGAATTTTGGGACTAGCAGGCCTTTTGATTTAGGCAGACAAGTTTTTAAGCATTGCCACTCATAGGAGTTTTACATCCCTGTGTTAGATTAATCTTTTGTTTTCTCACCTGTTGTAATTTCAGAAAGGTGACTGGCTGACCCATGCAAACTGCTGAATCTGGTTTAACAGAGTTGCAAGTAGATCTAAGCACAGGGCTCAGCTGTACAGCTGACTGAATCTGCTGGTGCAATTCCTGTGCTTGTAGCTGTGATGAATTTTGAGTAAGGACTGCTGGGGTCCCAATGAAAACAGGTGTTGTAGATGTCAAGCCAGGCATACTAAAATTCATGCATGCGACACTTGGGAAGGAGCCAGAAGGAGTAGAAGAAAGTTGGCTTGTTGCTGCTGCTGGAGAATAGATAAGAGGGAGTGGTGCCAGAGCTGTAGATGGAACCATCATACAGGGAACATTAAGTGAAGGCAAATGGCTTGAAGGTAGGCTGACAGGACCAGGAGCCTGGCTGGCAGGAAGCAGAAAATTAAAACCGTTTAATCCTGGAGAAAAGAACAGAAACAGATAATTGCAATTAGAAAGATATCTTGTGTCCCTTCCCTCAAGGAGGGAGGTTTAGGAATAAGATATCAGTGAGAACCTGAGATTAACCGATCATTGTTAACAGTTTGCTTTTTTCCGTATAATTTCAGACTGTTAGTTTGAGTCAGGAGATAGAAATGTTTATAGCTATCATTACACAACAGAAGGTGATATCTAAAATGATCATGCAGTAGAGTTCAGAGAATCTGAACTCACTGTTTTAAAAGGCAGTAAGTTGTCAGCACTTTTATCAAGCAGACTGAATGATCCAGCAGTGCATGATGTGATAACTTTTCTTCACACTGACCCAGACTTAAAAGAAAATATGTGGGAGACAGGAAAGTCACCCTTCCCTTCCAAAGGAGCTTGTGGGGTGGGAATGGATCGGGGCTGTGGTTGTCTCTTTCTCCCCACAATCTAAAGAAATTTCAAATGGAGTATTTTGTTGGAATGACAGATAAAGAGCAGCTTTAGAGAAGTGGTCTGCTGGTAAAAAAGATTTATGTTGGAGAAATGATACTAGGGGAAAAATGACACCCCTATCACTCCATCCTACATCAAAAGAATCAACCACATCTGTCTTCTTATCTAGTTTGGTCTTCGTTGTAATTCTTTTAAAGTTGAAGTGTAAAGCCTACATGTCATTTACTCAGAAGTATGTCCAAGGGACCCTCAAGGGACTTACTCCCATGTATAGAACTGCAGTCAAAGGTTTTTTATTAAAATGCCTTGCTGTTATTATGTGCCATTAGTTTGGCTTTGGTCATTTCTGCACTACACCGTTATAGTGCTATCTTCCACTTTCAAAATCCTATGGAATCCTGGGGTTTGCAGTTTCGAGAGGGGCTGCAAACCCCAGGATTCCATAGGATGTTGAAAGTGGAATAATAGCACTATAATGGTGTAGTGTGGAAAGGCCCTTTGAGTTATGTTCACCCTATACGGAAAAGGGATCTCCACGAGATCCTGTTATTAACATCAGTATTAAGTGCTCTACTAGTAGGTGACCCTAGTAGATAATCTCTTGTAGAGAACAGCACTGGCACTTTAGCTAACTCCAGTTACTGCTTCCCAGAAGGCGGCACCAGGAAACCATTTCTACATGTCTTTATCTTGAAAACCCTATGATCAGATTGAAATGTCAGCCTAGGAATCAATGACTGTACTGTAAGGCATGGCCTTAAATTCTCTTTTAGTATTGACTAAGAAAACCCATTGAATCTACCATATTTTGTCTCACCATCCAATAACAGATTCAGTGGGTCTACTCTAGTTGGACACCAGCCATGGTTGGAAAATACATTTCAGTTAGATGTTAAGAGTATATTTTCAGAGTGGTCTTTACCAGTTGCAGGCTGTACATAGAAATACTGTGGTAGGGAGGGCTGTTTGTCATTTTCTTGAGAAACCTGTTCATTTTCTTTTGTGCTTTCTTTCAGTTCTTTACTTCTGTATGGCTTGTCTTGCTCCCACGATCCTAAGGATTTAGCTGTGTCTCTTATGGCAGCTTCCAGAGCAGCAGAAGTCCCTGATTCAAGCTGAAAGCCTCTTAACTGGTCAATGGGACTGCAGTTACAATCTGGGGAAAATTCTGTGTCCACAGGCTTAATGGTCTTCTAAAAAAAGAACAGAAAGAGAAACACAAATCATCCTCCTTTTCTTAGAGATGCAGCCCTATGGGAGGCTAGGAAAATAACATGGTGCAACTTCTAACTAGCCTTGAAAGGTTAAAAACTAAAGCCGATAATGGGATAAATTATTCCTGAAACAGCTTTCCTAATAAAAGTCCTCCCATTTTATGATTTCTCTACAGCAAAACCACACAAATGTCTGTCGGTTGGTTGGTTTTTTTCAGTGTTGCCTACTGGAAGTTCATCCATGGAACTGGCAAAAAAATGAGCAAAACTCTAGTTTGTGTTTCTAAGAAACAACAAACAAAAACCAGAGGATTAGATGGACTGTTACCTTTTTCTTTGGACGACTTGGCAAAATAGTTTTGCTCCTGCTTATAGGTTGACTTACCCCATTGTTCTTGGGGAAACTGACTTGTCCTTCACTGAAATAACAAATCATGAGTGATTTGCAGCATACCTGTCAAATTATGAAGGCTACTTTACGGAGTAATTGGGGATTAGATGGAGATTTGAATAGGAAGTGGGGCCAAACAACCTTTTGAATCCTTGTTGCCTCAAAGGGGAGAACTAGGTCTAATGGTTTTAAGTTACAGGAGAATAGTTTTCGACTGAACATTAGAAAGAACTTCTTGAGGGTGAGAGCAATTTGGCAATGGAAACAATTGCCTAGAGAGATGGTGAGGTCTCCCTCTCTGGATGTCTTCAAATAAGAGGCTAGTAGGTACCTGCCGGAGATGCTTTAACTGGAGATCCTGCATTGTATAAGGATTTGAGCCTGATGGCCCAAAAGGTTCCTTCCAGCTCCATGATTTTATGATTCTTCTAATTCTGGGAGGCCACAGAGAATAATTATTTTCTTCTTTCAACTCAGGGGCCATTGTACTTTTTCAAGAACAGTTCATAGTCATCTGCTACATGTCTCTGTGGTGACTTTTATAGCATATGAAGGAAAATATGTATCTGAAACATTCAGTAAGTACACACTTAGAAGCAATGATTGTCTAGGACCTCCAGCTCTCCGTATACTGTGTTTTTCCAGACACATGTGATCCACACATTGGATCACATGTATACCGTATACTGTGTTTTTCCAGACACAATGTGATCCACACATTGGTTAATGGGCGGACAAACAGGAATTAGATTTTTTGAATATTTTTTCCAATATTGTGTGAACACTCACATTTAAAGTTAATGCAACACTAGAAACTTGGAGACTGAAGGAAATTTTGGGGGGCAGAATTCTTAGGGGGCGCAATTCTGTTGTTGTGTCCTCCCCAAAGGCTATTTCAAGAATACTCTTCTATTTCTGCCATTGTGATTGTGAGCAAAAAGCCTTAAGCATTGGCCTAGCATTAGGAATTGGCCTAACAAAGAATTCTCTTACCTTATCTAGCACCAGTGAAATGGGACCTTCATTCTGCTCCAGGCCTTGCCTTTTTGTTGTAGGTTCCTCAGCAGCTGAACTTGTGATGGAGGGGGCATGCTTCTGAGAACTTCTCTTCCGACTGTTAACAGGAGACACAGAAGCTTCTGATAGGCAGGGTGAATCTTGGCCCTTACAATCTCCATTTCCCTTTTCTTGAAGACTTTCACATGGGAAATTGTCATGAAGTCTACCACACAGCATATAAAGCGATGCAGATGGCAAGTATACAAAAGGCTGATTGGGGAGCACAGTGGTTTTCCTAGTCTCTGTGTTGGAAGCTGACAGACTAGACAGTGGCAATGCTTGGTCATATGTTCCACTGGTAAGAGACATGTTGGAGGTCGCTTTTGAAGGGAGGGGAGGGAAGGCCTTAAGACAATAGTCTGAGTCTCCAGAAACTGGAAGAACGGAGAAGGGTGAAATGACGCCTAGGTTTCTTGTGGCTTCAAAACTTTTGCTACAAAGATGAAGGAAACAGTTAGACTAGAGCCATGGTATTAGTCAACTCTTCTTAGCCAAACCCACCAAAACATCTAAATTTGGATACATTTTCTATTATTTGTCTGAAAATTTATAAGCTTCCCTTCATCAAAAGCTATCAGGGTGATGAAGAGTGAATATATAATAAAAATAAAGAATACAAACATAAAGCAACAATAGTAAGGCTGTAAAAAACTATAAAACAGACAGAGCAGTTTCAAATTCCCAGATAAACACAAAGATTTTGACCTGGCACCAAAAGAATTATAAGATTGTCATTAGTCACACGTCCACAGTGACAGTGTTCCACAAACGGCCTGCCACAGTAGTGAAGGCACTTTCCTCAGCTGTCATACTACCAGCAGAAGGCACTTTAAGAAGGCTGTTGTCTTAAGTCACAGGCTGGCTGGCACAGAGAGATGCATTCTTTCAGGTATTTGGATCCTGCACTATTTATAAATATTAACAGATAAGGAACTGGTGCAGCTTTATTAGGATTGGTGTAATATGAATCCATCTAGTCATTTCTCTTCATATTCTAGCCACCACATTCTATAGTAGTTGAAGCTCACATGTTATCTTCAATGTGGCTATAAACAACACACCATGGGCCATTTAGCAACTATCCTTTGATAACAGCACAACAGCGCTGTGCTTCTGAGTTCCTTAAAGAACTTCCAAAAGGAATGATGAGCTTTCTTAGTGAACTTGGGAGGAAGTGTGTAAGTCCATTCTGTTTGCTATGATTTGTGCATATATACTGCAAGTCCAGAATCCAGTCAAATCTGGGAGTATCCACACAGGAATGGCTTCTCTACCCCATGAAATTCTTTGTGAATGATAAACTCTCTCTCAGTAACTCACATGCATTGCATATCCCAACTACAGACTCCGCTCCTAACATACATAAGATGCACAGGAGCCATAGTTTGGTAGGTTAAACCAAATATTAATGTAGAACATAGTTATTACGGATTGTTACATGAAAATCTTAATATACCTTGTGTTATCCTCCATCTTCTGACAGCAAACAGATGCAAGATTTATCATTTTGGAGCAGTAATCATCTGAAGAATGAAGGAAAAGTGGAACAAATCACTAATAGTGAAGCTTATCTTTGTACTGTGTGAAGAGCAGATGCACAAACATCCAGTTACATCTTTGCTAGATGGCAAAGAGATGTGAAAAGTCAAGGAGAAGACAGTATCCTGCAATCTCTTTGTTACAAGGAACCAGAAGTAACACCTTGATCATTATTGATTTTCTACACTGTCTCATGATCATTCCTTTTGTTTCCTTTGACAACCCCTATTTCTAGGTCAGCAATGTATCTGTATTATAACTATTATCTGACAGCTACACAGTTTCCTGCTTTGTCCTTCCCTAAAACTTCACATCGTCCTTATCCTCCCAGCACTGAGCATCCTGCCTTTTAAACATGGCTCTACAAAACAGTCTATATAGAAATACAAGAATTTGTAAATTTTGGCTGATCGTGGTGGTCAGCCAATCTGCATGCTTGCCAGGATGCTCTGATCACTATGCTTGGAGGCATCCCGAGCCCCATGGGAATCTAACGTGACTGTGAGAAAAATAATCTGCTGCATTACAGCACTTTTGTGGTTCCAAACAAAGTCCTAGCTGATTCCTGCTGAGCTTAAGAGTAGGGAAAAAGACCATCCTTTTGATCATAGCACAGCAGGGCTGTGCTTTTGAGTTCCTTAAAGAGCCACCAAAAGGAATGATGAGCTTTCTTAGTGAATTTGAGAGTAAGTGTGTTAGGATTGCCCTGGGAATCTTACTGTGCTTTAAAGGTGCCCTGGTGGCTTGCAGTTATAGCGACATGATGTTCCATCCTGTTTTTCAGGCCTAAGCCCAGCAGAAGGGCTGGGGCTTGTTAAATTCATTGAAGTGAAGGAGGGCAAGGATGCTCCATGGCTTTCATGGTGAGTGAAGATGTAAATCCCTGAGAAAACTGGAGCCTGGAGTTCAGAATGAATTCTCTGTATTTTATAGCTCAGTTCTGTTCTCCCATGGAACTCATACTCCGTAACAGTGCACAGATCTTGGAGCACTTAATATATCAGGCCCGCTATACACTGTGCCCCATGCAGAGATACATCCATTGTCAAAGAATTCTAGTAAGACCTTCAAATCACTTTATAAAAACTTTACAGTGCTAAACTGTGAAAGCACTATAAATGAGATTGTTCCAGTGAGTTCCATCTTACCAGCAACCATAAAATAATATTCTGCCCTTCCATTTAGAGGGCATTACTCTGTCTGCCAAATTCTAACAAAAGAAACACAGTTTAAGCTGGTGCACAGGAATGGATTTACCAAGAAATACTATGGATGTAAACTAGAAGTTATAGATAGAGCACTGTTGGTAGGGTATAAGTCCTGCAACCATTACCTTGTTTTCCTCTGCGTGGGCTGCTGGGCTCAGAGTTGACCTTCCTCTTGACCACTTCAGAAGGCTGCACAGTGTTGAAAGAAGCATGACGGGACAGACACTCTTTTTTAGCAGCACACGCTTGGCGTGGAACATGTGACACCCCTTTCACTTCTGTTAAAGCAGCATAGGTTGAAAGGTCCATCTTTATGTCACCTAAACAAACAGATTCTTGTTAGGTTAGCTAGTCAGTGGATAAACAGAGCTTAGAAAAGCTACTTTTTTAGTTCCCAGAATCCTCCATTAGCATGGCCAGCTGTAGTTGTCCCTCCAAAGGAATTTTTCCAAGCTCTGAAAATAATCCACAGACATTGTATCACTTACTATGCCAGAAAAACAGTGGATAAGTCTTAAAGAGATTCTTTCTATTGTCCAGAAATTAATATTCTACACTGGAAAATAAATTACACCTTATTCTAACAAATTTCACACCAAAATCCATTCAGCTAATTCCCAGCTATCTAGGCAACACACAGAATGGTAAAGTGTCTCTTTGTTTTACATCAGTATGTCATATACATAATGTCAACTTGTGTGCTAAGGCTACTTGTTGATTAAATATTGTGGCCAACATTCAACATGCTTGTGAAGTGTAAATTTATATTCACATAGTAAAACTGTGGTGGTACTATAACACCTGTCCTTGAATACAGACATTGGGCAACTGGTTACATATCTGCCATTCTGTTTCTTTACTATCCCACTATGCAAATGGAAATATGCAATGGCTGTTCCTGCAATCCCAGTGGATCAAATGGTAGCCTGAAGGCACTGGCAAATATTTATGACCCCTCTAAGAATGTGCAACTGCATGAGAAACAGTTACACCTGAGGAACTCTGCTTACACAACCATGAGCTGAACATATCTGTTGCACAGCAGCCCAAAAAGTAGAACTGCATGTGTCAGGCAATTTATATGTTAGCATGACACCAACTGGACTGCAGCCTCTCTGTGCTTCATTTTCACATATAAGCTTGCTAGGCCAAATACTTTGTTTGCTCCTGGCCTGACATGATGGGAGTCTTGGCCCACTATGTGGACAGTAAGTTAGTTCTATTAGTAAGCAATCATTAAAGCCATACATATAACAGAATAGTTATCACCCAAAGAGACCTTTGGTGGAGGGTACCACCGTATGGCATTTCTGCAGTGTTAAGGACTTGGTTTTCTGTTGATCTGTGCCTGGATGCTATGAGGTTGCTTTTACACAATCTAAAAAACAGTTTAGAGCTATCTGGTTTGCAAGGATCAGGTATGACAATGAGACACTCACAGGAAGGACGTATTATAAAGAAAATTACCATTGTCACTATTGAATTCTACAGGCCCAATCCACTTGAAAGCGGGCTTACGTCCTCTCTCTTCTGTTACATGCACTTTCTTTATGAGTCCAAGGCTTGTCAAGACGTTGGCAATATCATATAATCGTCGTACCTTTGCTGAAAGGAATGTTGTTTAAGTTCAAATATAATATTACATTTAAAAGAAATGCTAACTAATCAGGCAAAAGAAGTGCTACCAAAACCTTGAAAAATATAGAAAACATGTATAGAAATAAAATGTTTCTAAGCTGTTTGGGGTGAGTAGGTACAGACTGAACTCTTACTCTGACCAGTAGCTGGACTCCCTAGTAAAATTAATGTAGCAATTATGAATAGATTTATCTATGAAATACTAGTGGTAATAAATGGTAATAATAATATTTCTTATCCACTTCTCCCCAAGGCTCGAGGTAGGGTACAACATAGATTAAAAGATGAACTAAATACAACTTACAATATACAACTAAAAACACATAAAACCATTTAAAATACACCAATTTAAAATTCATAGTTAAAAACTGACTGGGTTGGCCTGCTGGGAAGAGACTGGGGGTTGGACTCAGTGGCCATTGTAGTCTCTTTGAACACTATGTTTCCATTTTTTTAAAATTCACAGCACGTTTAGCTGTTGAATCTCTTCTAGCAGGTCATTCCACAGTCAAGGGGCAGCTGACAAAACAGTCCTCTGGATGACCACTGCCAGTTTAGTTCTGGTTGGTTGAAGTATATGCCTCCAAAGGACCTGAGTATATGGGACGGATTATATGGGAGGAGGCAATCCTGCAGGTAACTTGGAACCAAACCATGTAGAGCTTTGAAAGTAATAACCAACACTTTGTACTTTGCCTAGAAACTAATTGGCAGCCTCTGGAGTGATTTTAATATTGGTGTGATATGCTCACTCCTTGGTGTACCTGTAATCAATCTGGCTGCCATATTTTGGACCAGTTGGAGTTTCTTAACTGGGTACAAAGGTAGCCCAGTGTACAGCACATTGCATAACTCCAACCTGGAGGTTACCAGCACTACCATCTTCAGGTTTTCCAATTCTATGAATGGCCGCAGTTGGCATATCAGCTGAAGCTGATAACAAGCACTCTTGTGTGTTGCATCTATCTGAGTTGACATTTGGGGGGATGGATCCATGAGCGCTCCCAAACCGCAAACACAGTCTTTCAGGGGGAGTTTGACCCCATCCAGAACTGACTGACACACTTCCAATCCCAAATTAGGACCCTTAATAGTAAGCACCTCTGTCTTCTCTGGATTCAATTTCAATTTGTTTTTCTTCATCCAGCCCCATTACCTTCTCCAAGCATTAATTTAGAGGAGACCTAGCTAAGACTGATTTTGAAGGCATGGAGAAATATATTTGGGTGTCATCAGCATACTGATAACACCCCACCCTATACCTCTGGATGACCTCTCCCAATGATTTCATGTAGGTGTTAAAAAGGCACTGGAAAATTCTACCTTCAGTGCAACCCAAGGTTTTAACTTGGCTCCTGTATGACCTGATAATTATTTTCATGGAAGACACTTCCTTGAAGACTCTAAAACAGCAAATATGCTATCTGGTTCTTTCTGTATGGCAATTATTGTCCCCAGCAACTGAATGATTATTCACTCCTCAGAAATAATTCTTACTTTTAAACTTGCTGTGATCGGCTGTATCCTGGCTTTCTTCTATCAGTATTTTTGCTGCTATGTCGAGAGTGACTATCTTGGTCTTTGAGACGAGGAACAGCATGACAAATTTTTGGCTCATAATCCTCAATGACTTGTCCTTTCTGCTGTTTGCAGCCGCTGTATTACAAACACAACCCAAGTCTCGGCATGTTACTTCTATCACAGCCAAGAAAGCATTATGAAGGTTTCTCACGCAGGATTTTAAAAAAACAAACAAAAAACATTTCCTTGTTGGAAAGCAGAGCTTTTTAATGAGCAGAAAATAATTGCCTGTAACAGATGGACAGTTGCACTTTAACTGTCTTCAGGAGAGTACAATAAAATGTTATCTTGAAGAACTGCACTTGGAAAGTTAGACATTCTGGGCAGATTTTATCTATGCAGAGTAGTAGAGCAAGGAAGACTGAAACCAGACTATGTGGGTTATGTTCCAGAAAGCTATAAAATGGAAGCCAGCAGAAGAAGCAAGAGAAGAACCAAATGTAATGGACTGGGACAGCAAGTGAGAACAATGACACAAAACTTGATTATGATATAGTTAGTGGAAAAAGGAGAGTAATCTTAAAAGATTGTTCTTTGTGCAATAATGTGGTTTAAAATTAAAAAAAAAATCTTACACTGATGACAAGAATCTGTACTTTGCCAATACCTTTAGCTAACTTACCAGACTGACAATCTGTCTCTGAGAAGTCTTGAAAATCTAAAAAGGCCTCCTTTTTATGCTCTCCAAATCTACACTCAAGGTCTAGCTCTTTATGTTGGAAATAAGCCATAAGTTCTTCATATTTTTGCAGCTCTCCTATTTCCTGGAGGTTTTTCAGAGTCTGACTCAAGCTATGCCGACCGTGCCAACAATACTGATTCTTAGCCACTCGACTAACAAGATCAAGAGACTCTAGGACATTCACTATGTCATAAATTCGTCTGCGTTCAACTCCTGGATATAGAGACAAAAGAAAACAAAGAGAATTAAAGCACAACATCAACGTCCTTGGAAAATTACAATAATGTAGGTTCAGACTTCCAAGTGAAAACAATTATACTTACTGGTTCTAACATCTACTGGCTATTATGAATACAGAAACATAGACAACACATGTCAAAGTGCTACAATTTTGGCTTGGCTGAAATTGATTTACTTCATACAGGATAAAAATAATGTCATATTACAACCGAAAATTGGTCCCTTAGAGACCACTTTCCAGAGGAGAATTGTAAGAAGCATTCCTGTATGTCACTTCTTATCACAGTGTTTAAGATGAGTTACCAGACTCAAACCAAATGCTTTGTAGATCATGAACTTACCCATCCACTCATTTTACTTATCATGATGTCAATCAGAAGAGGAAATTATAGATACTGTAATTGTAGCTTCTGGACAGTTTTAAATTCCTAGCACAATGGCATTTCATAATCTTCTTGGGCAAAGAACTTAGGTGACAACAAGGAACCAATATGGTGCTGTTGGATTAAACAAAATTCTATCTCTTTCAGTGAAAAACATTGGTTTCTAAGGGAGGCCACCACCCTTCCCTTTCTTTTTTTTGGACTTTGGATTGTGGGGGAATTATGTTGGTATAGCTCTTGGTTAAGCCAGCAGTGTATTCTTTCCTTGCTTGTGTAAGCAGGTATCTAATACCTCCTTACTTAAATAGTTCCTCATTCGCCTGCAGTTCAATAGCCAAACTTAACATAGTGCTACACAAAGTGGTGGTCCGTGTCCTGGCGCCAGTCCCTGAGCCACTGACTGGTGGTCCTGTAGATTTTCTTGGAAAGAAAGAAAGAAAATACAGTAGCTAATGGACACAAATATCATCCCAGTTCCTGGCATGGGAGAAGGGGAATTGTTGCCTCCTCATATCAGATAGCTTGAAATGCAATGGCTCAATGGATTGTCACAATGTCACTCAACTAGCACAGCCACTGGAACACAGTGTCTCCACAATTGGCCTAAGGCAACAATCCCGTATAACAGAACTGAGCAATGCATGGCTTTCAGATAGCACTTCTTTGCTGCCTTCCCTAATGGTAGGTTACCTACTTCTTTAAGGGGGAAAAAAAAGGAACTTTTTACTGTTATCACACCATCACATTTTGGAGGCCACAGTGGAAATTTTAAAACAACCATAAGCTGTGGCAGCAATGTGCAATTCCCAGTGGCTTGCAGGAGGAGGATTTATTGGGGTAACCTCACTCCCAAGAAGTTGCTCACCTTTGCTGTGCACAACTGCCAGAGAGTAAGCCACTCAAGACTTCAGTGAAACAATGCATGCACAAGACTTCAAAGCTAGTAACATTTCACTTGCAAGAGTGGCTTATTTAGCAGTTTTGGCTGAAGTGATTTATGCACATATAAGAATATGAATGTGCATGGTCATCTAAATTTTTGCAGCTTTCCTTTTTCTTAGAGATTTTTCAGTGTTTGATTCAAGCTGAGGTAACCATGCCAACAGTATTGATTCTTAACCACTGAGTCCCACTTTTGTTTTCAGCATGAGAAAGCATACATGGATAACTAGTCCTTACATGTTTTCACAGGTGGATGTACAGGATTTCTTAGAAACAGTTCAGATTTTTTTAAAAAATACATTAGCTTGGTTTTTTGCATACAGTGTAGGAGAAAAACAATCAAAATAAGAATAGGCTGCTGGATACAATCATCACACTAATCAATGTCACCTATGTAAATATTTAAAGGATAAGAAATAAGCATATTGCTCTAGAGCACCAACTGCAAAATGTCTTCTGTAGAATTGAATCAATGTTCATGTAGTCATAGTGTCTCTGTCCCTCCTCCTCCTCCTCCCTCTCCGTGGTAAATAATGTATAACACTGCTTAGCTGAAAACAGCATGGACCTCTGTGAGACTTATCATAACAGCATTTAAAATGATTGTGATGATCCTTAAATCTGTGTGGAAATGTTCATAAATTATCCCTGCAAACCAAAGCATACTACTAAACTGCACTGAAGTCTCCAGAAAGAATTTAGAGCTGACTGTAGTCTAGTAATATGCTGACAGGGCAAGAGAGTATATCATGCTTTGTACTAAAGGAGTCATTATCCAGCAATAAAAACACTCAGGAATTATTATGACAGTAATTATGGACTCCTAGTTCGTCTCCCAATATATGGAAGATGCGAGACTGCTGGCATCTGGAAACATGGTGAAGTTACAACTCTAACATGCATCTTTCTTGAATTTTGACCTTGATGTGAGCATCTATAAGGCTAACAGTACAGCTGCAAACAAGTTACCCTGGATCTATGCTGTAAATTCACCCACCATTTTTTCATTCTCCATGTGAAAATTTACATCTAGGACAAAGTACTGTTCCTATGTTATCACCCACGGACTAAGTCATGGATGGCAACATTAACATTAATTTAGGGAACTATTTAAAAAAATGATACTGAAATGTAGGCTGAAAGTTCTGTTGACACCTTGCCTTAGCAGATTTAAGGCTGTGAACATTTAGTGTAAATGACTTCCTGCTGTGTACATGGTTTCTTGATATTGTCACTTTTCATCACATTTTTCATTAAACTTGCTACTGAAAATGACTATACAAATCTACCCTATCAACACTGTGTCAAAATCCTATTTTAAGAAAGTCTGTTACATGAATACCAAAAAATGAAAAATAATTTTGTACATACATATTAATATACATCCTCCACAACACTGCTGTCTGACTGTGGCACAGAGGTGACCCTGGGCTCTTGAAGCCTTTGCCAGCAGGAGAGCAAGACCTGACAGGTTCTACCAAGCTGACAAGGCTCTGAGTACCAACTCAGCAGCAGACTGCTTGCCTGCTGTCTGAGAAGCAGCTTACCTAAAGAGAGAGAACCTCATTGCCAGAAGGGTGGCCACTAGTTGATGAACTGGCAATAGTTACTATGAAGAAAATGACTGGGATGTATACTTGTGATCTACATTGGTGGATAAACTACCTGCTCTGATCAAATTATGGGTCTTCATGACATACAAAGCCAGCTTGGTCAGATCCGTGCTGACTGAAAACTTAAAAAGCTATGCTACATCAACCCAGAGGTTTCCCTCCATTACCTGCTTCCTTGTTCTACAAGAAGCCCCCACCTTTTGACACCCTGTTTTGACACTTCCAAATGAAGAAGAAGCTCCGTTAATTCGCAGGGGTTTCCACTCTTTCATCAGTTCTTCTTGCCTACTGAGATTCACTTGGAACTGCTTGCACATGTACACTGCTTGCAAAGTGAGGTGAGAGGGGGAAAAAAGACACCAAGCTGGCGGAGAGACTTTGGAAGTAGTGCATGTGCAGTCAATCCCAAGTCAGCCTCTGTAAGTCCTTCAAATTCCCTACAGTACAGTACTTGGATTCCGCTTTTCAACCGATTCCATTTTCTGACAGTGCTCCGCCTCCTAGCCTGTCAGATAAGCAGGGGAAACCCATATTAACTAAAAATTATGGGGCTTGAAACTGAGGCATGTTGTATGTGTTTTCTGCCTCACAATTTTTAATGTCTATAGAACATCTTCTGATTATAATGAAACTTGCTTCTAAGTAATTGTGTTTAGGCTATTTAATCTACCTATGAACAGTATTTATATACACCACATATAACAGTCATTATATGTGTAAGATTCCAACTCTAACATCCAATTAAATAATATATATCTAACTTAGTGCCACAAGTACACTTCCAGCAATGAACATAGTACTTTATACAATGTATCTTCTTTGTTGAGATTGATATTAGATCATTGAGGTTTCATGACAAAGGATAAACAGGGTGGCCACTTTAAAATGATAGCTTTTGTTGTTAATATACCTCTTCTAAAAGAAAAAAAAATCCACTCCCAGTTATTGTTCAATGTATAATGTGCACTTTGTTCATATTCAATTGTTTAGAACCTTTTAGGTCTCTTTTCGGGATGTCTGAAGATTCTATTCCTCTGCATTTCTAAAAGAATTGATCTAAGTCATACTTTGCATACTAATAGGAAAACCTGAATGCAAATTATACTTTCTCTTATTTTACTTTATAGGTCTGTACTCACAACAAAGGTACTATAAATGCATGAATAAATGCATTAAAAAGTTCTATCTCATCAAAGGTATATTTCATGAAAAAATGATCAGAACTGGGTTTTGTTTTAAAAAAAGAAAATTCATACAGAAAGGGGAGGGAACAGATTTATGAATGAACACATGTGTAACTGACAAGAAAAGGACCTCACCAGGTCTACCCATCCCTTTCAACTATGTTTTCTTCCACACTAATGCTTTTTGGATTGATTCTTGTAGACAGACAACAGAAAAAATATCTATCTAACTTTTCCTCAAGATGTCCCACTGAAATGGCTGGGAAATGGACAGGAGGAACTTAAGTGAGGCCTGTAAGGAGTACAGGCTAGAAGACGGTGTCTTAAGAAGGCCATGCACAGCCTGTTAGAAATCTTCATTATTGTATTCAGTATTATTTTCTGCCATACTTACCAAGGCTAGAAGCTACTTCATCCAAAGATATTGTTGTCTTTTCTGCTGATAAAGGATAACTAGGGTAGCGGGCTAAAAACTTTTGGCACAACAGCCCTAGGCTTTTCTGTTTTCTGCTCGGTCTCTGCTTTTCATAGTCATCCGCTATTCCATCATCTATAGCTTCACACTAGAAACAGATGCAGAAATTTTAAATAAAACCATTATGATTGGCCATATGTGTTTATGATATATCAGACATGAATTTCCATCAGTAAAATGAAATATATGTCAGAGATTATAAAAGCCACAAAAACTGGGTTCTGAAAGGTCAGAGCAGAACTTGTGAACCTCCAGATGTTACTGGACTCCAACTTCCATCTACTCCAGCCAGCCTGGCCAATAGTGAGGGATGATGAAACCCATAGTCAGCAAAATTTGGAAGGTGACAGATTCCTTGTCCCAGCCAAGATCATGTGGACATTGTCTCAGACTCTGCTTGTAGTGAGTGACTTCAGGTTTATTTTCTGACCCCACGGGAACTTCAACATGTCACAGAGGATAAAAACATTCTATGTCTAAAGGAGCGTTTGTAGATGCACAATGGAAGATATTCCCCAATGCCTAGACACCAAGATCCAGAAATTATATATGCCCGAGAAAGAATGTTTGTTCTGAGTACCTGTCAGATCTCCCTTTATTGCAAAAGACACAACTTACCTAATTGTTATGTTTGAAAAATACTATCACTGTTGAAACAGGAAACACACTCTTATGAACTCATAAAAGACATCAACCCTGGAGGAAAACAGCTTTTTCTCAAATTTATTTGCAGGAAGACACTGCATTAATGATATAATGGGGAATTTCCTAGCACAGAGAAATATGTTCTTCATTCCATACACTCTAAAGACAACTGGAACATATCACTTGGATGCTGCAGTGGTCTTCGGAAACAAACTCTCCTCAGAGGGCACAGTCTGTGTTTTGTTATCAACTGCCCTAAGGCAAAAGTATGAATGGGGGAAGGCTATAGCTTATTCTGTAAAATGGTGGCAAAATATGTGAGGTCTTTTTAGTAGGCCTTCTTCTAAGCTCATGAAACACTGCTTCCAATCATATTTTGTACTGTGTGGAAATATGGTTCAACTAGTGTTGTCACAAGACTGTAAACTGCACATTGTACTAGGTAAATATCTCCCTTTGGAGTTTAAGGAGCGGCCTCAAAGGCCGCTCCTAAACTACAAACCCCAGGATTCCATAGGATGTTGAAAGTAGAATAATAGTGCTATAACAGGCTAGTGTGGAAATGGCCTATGTCTTTGTCTCAGCACCACTGAGGCCATCTTGTCCTGATTTACTTGGAACAAATTGCTGGAGTAGGCATTTACATATGGTCTCAATCAACTGTTCATCAAGGGTTAGATCCATCCTGCATGCGTATCATATTCAAAGCTGATCAAGAAATATAGTTCACATGTCTCAAAAGGCAGCCAGCTTAATCAGTGACTGTACACTTTGCTCATTCCCCAGCTACCTTATGAGGATTAAGCATCATCCACTAGAACAAAAGTTATGTTTAGAAATATTTTCAGAAAACAGATGAATGCCTTCATCAAAGGGAAACAAAGCTAAGAGAGTGTTAGTAGAAACTCATCACAGGAACACTTCAGAAATTGAATTTGTATTCAACTGTATGGGCCTAAATAATCTGAAGGTGCCAGATCCAGTCTGACCTTGGAAGCTCAGCAAGATTAAGCCAGGGTAGTACTTGGATGGGACATCAATAAATACCAGAGGCTTTATTTCAGGAAAAGGCAATGCAAATCACCTTCTGGTCTCAATTGAACTGAAGCTACCTTGAGTTCCAGCCAGGAGAAAGGCTGGATATAACACCCACACCACTTCTGAGTAGTCCCTGCCTAGGAACCCTATGAAATTCATGGGGTCACCAAAAGTCTGCAAGCAACTTGAAGAGGCATGCATACACACACATTCAATTGTATACCAGTTCAAGAGATAAGATGTGGTTCTTTGCTTGCTGAAAAGCAAAGGCTCTTCAACACACATAAAGTAAATCTGAGGGAAGTGAAAGTCATCACATAAAACAAATAAAGCAATATCTTATATGACTAAACAGATAGAAAATGTTATTATGTTTAAGCAGATATGTAGTTATGTGTAATCACGACCATATAACTAATTCATGGTGACAAGTCTCTTACCTGCACGGATTCAGGAAAAGCATCACTAAATTCATTGTTCTCAATTGGTCTGAAGAGTTCTTTTTTCTTTTCCCTATCCCGCATGTCAGGGCTAGCTGCACTAATAAGCATCTTCAGGTTAGCTGTGGGAGTCCATGGATCTGTCAGCGGCCTGTCAGTGAGCTTAACAGGTGTAACTGGACTTCCCTCGGAGGCAGTACTTTTCTGCTTTGACAAATCAATGGGCTCATTTTTCATGGGAGTCTTAGGAGTCATTCGAGGTCGATCAAATATATTTTCCTATTGGAAACAAAAGACATTTAAGAGACAATTGAAAGGTGGAGAGGTAACCAATTAATGCTGTTGTCCCTCATTCTAGTTTCCAGGGATCAGCATTACCCCAAACTCCAGCTTTACCCCAAGAAACAAAGGCCTGTTCAGTATCTCACGGACTGCAATTTTTCCACGGGATGAACAGCCAAAATTTAGGATGTAGCTCAATGCAGCCAGGGGGCTTGAACCCTCACTCTTGAGATAC
Organism: Iguana delicatissima; assembly: GCA_948472985.1. NCBI lineage: Eukaryota > Metazoa > Chordata > Lepidosauria > Squamata > Iguanidae > Iguana > Iguana delicatissima. The sequence goes on from CAOKZL010003549.1 coordinate 23,411, forward strand.
AAAGGTAGTCAGGTTTAGCTCCAGCTCCAAGTGTCCTCACTCCACTACTTAATTTTAGTCACATTTTGGAAGTGAGCATATGGCATGAAAAGTTGCACTGGGAACAACCTGCATCCACTATCTATGACCCTAGATTCCACAGACAGATTATGAAGAGAATTCAGACACAATATACTAGTCCCAGGATTTTACAGCTTCCCACCACCCACCCACAAAATAAACTTCACAGTGATGTGCATTTTGGTTAGGCACATTCTACCCATACAAGAGCAGTGGAGACAAGTCTGCACAGTTCTGTAAGTAGCAATGTTCAGTGTATCTATATATCTAATTTGCAGTCACAGACCATCAAAACGTAGGATACTCAGTGTTAGCAATATTAGTGCTTTAACTTTTCTCATAGGATTAAAGGGCATTGAAAATAGCTATAAACTCATACACAACTGACTGGAACAAACCTATGTTTGAGGTTCTGATGGCCATTATATGTGAGGAAGGTTCAGCTGAACCAAGCTTGTTTACTGTGTTCATATTATGAAGTGTAAATATTGCACTGCCATTTTCATAACCATATCCTGGTGGCCGTTTGTTAGTCACAGCAGAACAGCAACAGTACCCAAGAAATTATGGTTTGACATCTGTTCTAAGTGATTTGATGGTTGAAATACTTAGCAAAAACATTTTTTAACAGTGCTGTTACTTCTGGAAGACATAATGAGAATACATATAAGCAACCCAACAAATCTTAATTAAAATCTTAACTATTTTAAAATAAATTGCTAATTTACCTAGTGCATGATGAGACTATGAACTTGTTTCTAATCCATAAATGTAATGTCATCTCAGAAAAAGTAACCAGTCAGAGAAGCCAGAACTAATTTACAATCTACCAGGATTCAGTATTTTATCATTCTTCAACAAAGCTGAAAGTTTCTCTTCCAAACATTCATTTAAATCAATTTCTATCCCTCAGTGTTGCAGATGTGTGTCAATATGTGATGGCAAAAAACTCTGAAGAAATGTTCGGCAATGAACTAATGGCCCATCCTTGCACTGCATGATGCACCACACTGATTCATGTATTATTTAACCAGTTGCTGAGTTCATCTGGCAAGGCTTTAACAGAAGCGCTAACTTTGCATTTTGTGTTTTAAGGATGCCATGCACGCTAGACATCTCTGAACTGTGTCTTAGACTCCTTGCTGCAGCCTATAGAACTCAGGGTGATCCACATTTAGTGAGAGCTAAAAGGGATTTTGAATGGTATACAAGTTTACTTTCTTTTTTCCTGTTCATCTCCTATTAGTCATGTCTATTTGTGAACCACCTTATTTTGTTCTATAGTAAGATACTACTCACACAGGTCATGTCTGTACAAACTGCTGCGTCATTGCAATGCTTGTTATTTAAATCTCGGAATGGGGAAACTCTACTAGTCTGAAACTGTGTGCAATTATTCATGCTAAAGCCTTAGTCTAGCTTTACTGAAAGAAATATACCGTACTATTGAATAGTCAGACTTGCACTGCCTGTTTGTTTGGTTAGTTTGAGAGATCTCCTGTAGATAAGGAGGAGTGACATCCATAGAGTCAAATGTGTTTGTGCAACCTGAATGAACTGATATTTGCCGTAGTGAGCAATTTGATATAAACATTTTCTTCTCTTACAGTTAATAGCCACTTGCAGTCGTAAGCAATTTGGTACAAACATTCTCATCTTTTATCTCTAGCCACAATAAAAATGAAGAAAATTGGAAGGCAACAGAATACTGGCATATTGTATACATTATTTGCATACTTGTATACACTGATCTTTGGGTTTCTGTTTTCTTTACTTTGACAATGTGCCACACATAAATTTCAGTTCACTCGTGTGTGGTAACTCTTTCTTCATTATAAAATCTACTTAAGGGTTGGTCAGATCATTTCTTCTAAGTCAAGCTATGTAACACCAAGTTTCACGCATTTCATGGAACGCTGTACCTTAGCATCAACAGATCTGCTGTGCAGGATGTGATTAAATGGGTAATGATGTCGTTGTTGTTGTTACTATTATTATTTTATTTTGTCTCAGCTTTATGTGTGTTTTTGTGTGCATGTATATATGTCCAAATATTATTGGGATAGTAATTTCCTGGATAGAGGAGGGTGTATTCAGTAATCCTTCTCCTTTATCTCTTGTATTGTTTTCTTGATCTAGACTGTTCCTCTAAAACTGCCATGGCAGGAGGGAAAGGCTTATTTGTACTCTAACATTTTAAAATTCCCATTTGGTAAATAGCAGGTTCAATGGACAAGCAGGAAAATTTTTTTAAACATCCCCTCTCATAGTGCTATTATTCAAATCAAATTCAGAGCCCCACATGCTACATTAAAGTGAAAGCAAGAATATTAGGATATCCTATTTAACATATATTTTGGCCTTCACAACGAACATTTAAAATGACAATACACAGGAAGCAAAGAAGTCCTGTGTGATCAGGAAGAGCTATTCAGACTAATCCACAAAAGACCATTTTGTTCAGTCAGAGTACTGAACACAGTAACAAGTACTGTGTCAACTGTGCCCATTCAAAAGCACAGGGAATCTGTTTCAAACTCTTAGCTGATTACGATTCATTGTCAAGCCTGTCTATAATCGCATCCCCATATGGCAAGCATCTTGCAAAAACTTACATTAATTAGCCTTGGGTAAATAATTAGCCTTGGATAAATGATTCTCTGAGAGTCACCATACTGTAGTGGTTTTAGCATTGGTTTGCACTTGGATATGATTCCCCCTCGACCATGGAAGCCCACCTTGCACACATCACACACTCTCAGCCTCCAGAAAATCCTGTGATAGGGTTTGTCTTAGGGTCGCCATAAGTCATAAAGAACTTAAAGAAAGAAGCACACAACAACAAAATTATTCCCTACTTCCTTAAAAAGGAAGGGATGGAGAAACTGGCTTTCTGTGAAATTACCACCAAAAAGAAGCTGTGGGAGTAAATTGAGAATTTAGCAATTTAGTTTAATAAAGTTCTCAGCGGACAAGCGGTGGGGAACAATATGGTCGGACAATTTATTTTGAGCCAGTAACAACAAACTACATGGAAGAGTAATCATATATACAATAAGTGGTGTGGGTTTCAAAGTTATAAGGAGACTTTACTGTTTTTGAATATATAAGTTCCACTTTCATTTGAAATGTACGGTTATAAAGCAAAACACAGGTTAAATCAAAAGCCTAATCACTGTGAAGAGTTTTTTCCCCCAAAAAATAATAAAATAAAAAAAATTACAAAGCTCAGAGTTTAGACATGTCGTCTTACCTTCTGCGCATTTTCCCCATCTTCATCTATAAAATCTATCCTAGTGTGTTTCGAGTTAATCAGGTCTTTTAGTGTTAAGCAATTCACATCCATCTGTAAAAATGCAAAAGTTGCACAAGATTTTCAGCATCTTACATCACTTTCCAGTAATAATAATAATGATAGTAGTCATTTTCAGACTCCCACATCAACTTATCTGCCTCCTCCGAAATAATACGAGCAGATTTTAGAATGTAAGGGAAGTTATTTTACAGATCTTTAAAATAATTTGAAAGACTCAGATCTTAAAAAAAAAAAATGATTCAAAAGGTTCACAATGGCGGCGGAATAAAACAGTGTCCAAAGATTTTCAGAATGAGGAGAAAAAAGTAGATATGGGCAGGTGTGGGTGGGAGAGGCTCGTGAGAAGTGGGAATCTCTTGGCGAATCTGTCTGTTGTGAGTTTGCCTCGGGATCGGTTATTTTTGGCGCAAAAGAACCTGGGAAGGAATCCCAGCTTTGAATGGAGCGCGGCTCGCAAGCACCCACCTCGCCGCAAAAAGGCGGAGGCCCTCCAGCCCCGACCCTGCCCGGAGCGCGGGAGAGCGACCCTGCCCAGCCAGAAGGACGTGCCCGCCCGCCCGCCCCAATGGCCTGGCCGGAAAGAAAAGGCGAGGGGGGGAAATAAAGAGATTTCTCCCTGTTTCTCACCCGCTCGGCTGGGACAGGTGCTGCGCAAAGCCACGGGAACCCAGCGGAGCAGAGATAAACATACACCCAAACCTCTTCGGGCCGCTTTCCCGCCCGCAAAGTGAAGGACTTACACTCCGGGTGACTTTCCTCTCCTTGGCTTCGGCACCTCCGGGCCCTGTAAACCCACAGCCACACCTGAGGGGCATCTGCGATCTCTCCACAGGGGAAGAGAGTTCCCCTCCTTCCCGGACTCGACGCTGCTCTTCCCGCCCCGACCGGGCGACGCGCCCCCACCGGCCGCCTCCGCTCCTGTCTCGGAGAGTCGACTCACTAGGCGCTAAACCTTCTATTCTGGCGCCCTGGAACATATTTTTACAATCCGGCCAATCAGGCGTTTCTTGAAGGGGCGGCCCCCTGGCGTTCCCGCCAATCAGCTCGAAGGCCCGCTCGGAAAGTTGGCGCTACACTCGGCGCGCTCTGCCTCGGCGTTCCGCGCCCCCGCGGTGGCCGCTGAGGCTGTTTCCCCGCCGCCGCTGCCGCCGCCTCGCCTCCCCTTCCCTCCTTTCGCCCTGTGGTGCCTGAGGCGCGGGGGGTGGCATAACTGTGAGACGGAGAGGGCAGGGCAGTTACTCAGGCTTGGGGCAGCTTAAACGCACCACCTGGAGAATAAAGGAAAGCAGAGGGAACAGATGGAGTTGGGAAGTTTAAAACTGGGAAGCGCCGAGTGCGAGGGTGGCGGGACCGCTCCGCTTTCTCCCGCCTCCGCCCTTCGGTGGGCGGTTGAGAGAGACCTTTTGGACGGCGGCGGCCGGGCTTCCCGAAAAATCTCGCTTCTTAAAGGCCAGGAAGCGCGTGCGCCTATACAAGTCGTGAAGGCTCCCCTCCCCCATCCCGCTTGGTATGCCATGGGGGAGGTTTTGTATCGTTTGAGTTGTCATGAGAACTTGAGGTAAAACTCAGGCCATTCCCGCACTAGATTGCTATTATTCCACTTTCAACATCCTGTGGAACCCTGGGGTTTGCAGTTTAGAGAGGGTGTTGAAAGTGGAATAATAGGACTTGTTAACACTCTAGTGCGGAAATGCCTTCTGCCCTTTACTGGCCATGAGTATTTCTGAGAAATAGTTGAATTCAGGCAACAGGGTGGAGGTAAAAATAAGGGTCAAAATGAATGTGTGATCCCACACTTGGGCCATTTCTGCACTAGACTGTTACAGCGCTATTATCCCACTTGCAACATCCTGTGGAATCCTGGGGTTTGCAGTTTTGGGTGGCCCCTCCCGAAAGGGCAAACCCCAGGATTCCATAGGATGTTGCAAGTGGGATAATAGCGCTGTAACAGTCTAGTGCAGAAATGGCCTTGGATGTCTTTCAAACCTATGTCATGATTTAGGGTTGTGTCCTAAATACCCTTGAGAGCCAGTGTGGTGTAGTGGTTTGAGCACTGGGCTATGACCCTGGAGACCAGCGTTTGATTCCCTGCTCAGCCATGGAAGCCCACTGGGTGACCTTGGGTGTGTCACATACTCTCAGCCCCAGAAAATCCTGTGAACACCATAAGTCAGAAATGACTTGAAAGCACACAACACGTAAATGCCTTCAAGGCACCAGAGTCTGACTGATCTTGGAAGCTAGGGAGGGTCAGCCCTGGCTAGTACTTGGATATGAGACCACCAACAAATGCCAGGTGCTGTAGGGTGTATTTCAGGGGAAGGAGCTGGCAAAAGTATTCCTTGCCTAAGAAAATCAATCCTGTGAAATACGTGGGGGATTGCTGTAAGTCGGCAAGTAACTTTGGAGACTCGTGCACATGTGCTATGGATTTCCTATACAGAAGGGGCTTATGTGTCACAAATAGAGGGAAATCCTTCAGTTGTATGTAGTGGGTGTAGTACTGTGTTGACATATTACTAGGAAACCATGGCTGTGATTCTGCATTTTCCCGTAACTAGAAAGCTGGCTTGTCATACCACTGCAATTTACCATACAGACATGCAGTGATAATTTGGCCTACAAGACAGTATTGTTTAGTTTCAAACCTTTCCTACAAAGTATGATGAAGCATTTTCCCATAGTTTTTGTACGGAAAGAAGACTATTCTCAGAAGTCATGGGGGAGATAATTTGAGACATTAATGTTACATCATTGGGGGATATTGTATATAATACACCAACAGCTAAAGAAGGCAGATCTCTTTTATTAGCTGAAAAGCCCATTGTGTAGATACTCTGCAGGAGTTCTTAAGGCAGCTATATAAAATAAATAGATCAAAAAAGGAAACAACTATCACATGACATAAAATCAGTATCATAGTTGCTTGCTGCCTATAGCCCATTTAGATTGGAAACGGCAGAAATTTCTAAACCTGGAGTGCCAAAACTATTTACTGTCAGAAAAAAAAAGTCTTAAGCTTCTTGAGACATGTCTCCTTCTTATCTTGCAAGTCATCTTGGGTCCCATATTGGGAGAAAGGTAGGGTATAAAATAAATAAAAATAAATAAATTGTGGATTTTATTGGATGCTCCCTACTTTTAGCCATGCCAAGTCCATGTATTCCATAACTCAATTTGTGTAAAATGAAAGAAATTACTACACACAGTACATAAAGAATTCACTACATAAGACATAGTGACGGCTGCAAATTTAGATGGTTTTAAAAGAAGATTGGAAAAATTTATAGTAGTGAGGGTCATCAACGGTTGCTAGTCAGGATGACATCTCCAGTATCAGAGGCAGTCTTTGTGTTTCAGTTGCTAGGGAACATGAGATGGAAGCTGCAGTTGCATTCATGTCTGGCACTCATGCTCTCATTCTTTTATAACCCAGCCAATTATTGGAGAACAACATACACATCGCTCCCTGACAGCACAGGATTTGTCCATCCTGTATCTAGATACATTATCACAGACTTAAACTGGTTTTAGAAGCATTCCTCATGCCCCCACCTTGCATTATTAATTGAACTTAAGAAGGCTTCACCTATCATTCTCCACTTACAGTCTCCCCTTTTTTGGTACAAATTGGTACAAAGCCAATGTGATTCTTGGTTGCATCAATAGGAGTATGGAGTCTAGATTGAGGGAGGTAATGGTACCACTCTATTCTGCATTGGTTAGGCCTCATTTGGAATCCTGTGTCCAGTTCTGGGCACCTCAATTCAAGAAGGATGTCGACAAGCTGGAACGTGTCCAGAGAAGGGCGATCAAAATGGTGAAGGGTCGGGAAGCCATTCCCTATGAAGAACAGCTTAAGGAGCTGGGTATGTTTAGGCTGCAGAAGAGAACGTTAAGAGGGGACATGATAGCCATGTTTAAATATTTGAAAGGATGTCATGTTAAGGAGGGAGCGGACTTGTTCTCTGCCGCTCCAGAGACTAGGACAAGGAGCAATGGATTCAAGCTGCAGGAAAGGAGATTCCATTTGAACCTCAGGAAGAATTTCCTGACGATCAGAGCTGTCCAGCAGTGGAATATGCTGCCTCGGAGTGTGGTAGAGTCTCCTTCTTTGGAGGTTTTTAAGCTGAGGTTGGATGGCCATCTGTTGGGATTGCTTTGATGGGTGTTCCTGCATAGCAGGGGGTTGGACTCGATGGCCCCAGGGTCTCTTCCAACTCTATGATTCTATGATTCCACTGTTTCTTCTGTATTTTTCTTTATTGCAGAAAATACATCATGGAGAAAAAGAACAAACAACCAAATAGGGCCATCTTACTGCTAGCGTAAGGAGCCTTTCATATGGAAATGCTATTTTGTGAACTTCCAAAACATTTGCCCCCAAATAATCTTTGGGAGGGAGCATTCTCACCACTTTGGGGGACACTTGGACCAATTTAGGTCCAGAGCACAACTTTCCAAACTTTTCATGTTGGTGACACACTGTTAGACATGCATCATTTTGCGACACAGTAATTCAGTTTTACTAGCAAATCAGAGGTTAAACTAACCCCTTATAAAAATACAGGCACACACATAAATTGTAATAACGAAATGTATGTGGACACAATGTATCTCATGAAAACCTTTCATTTATATTTTTTAAAATATGTGATTTATAAATAATAACATACATATCCAAGGTTTGGGTGGGGGGTCATTCTTGGCCCAGGGAAGTGACACGCCTACACAATTCAGGCAACACATTAATGTGTCACGACGCACCATTTGGGAAGCCCTGTCCTAGAGAAGCCTTTTCTGAAACACAAAGTGAACAGGAAGTGACTTCTTGCTTACTTTCTATTGTTAAAAAAAAGGCTTCTCTTGAGCCTAAAAAGGCCCAGGAAGGCCCCAAACAGGATGGAAATGCCCCATATGTCCTCTTGAGGCATTCAGGGGCAAAAACTTTTTTTTTTTTTTTTTTTGCAGACGTGTGTGTTAGTGTATAGCTCTCCAAGGCCTTCTGGCGCATAGATGTGGTCCCCTAGCCTTCCGCAGTTGTCCACCCCTGCTGTAAAAGAAAAGATCATTCCAATTTTATATTTTTTCTTCAGATCTGCTATCTTATTCCTATATACATTTTGCATAATCTAAAATGAGTATGCAGGGAGAATTTCTTTAATTATGAATCATACAAGTAAAAATATAATCTGATTCCATGATGCTGCTTACTATTCTTTGGTGTTTCCTACCATGAAATAAAAGTGGTACAAAGGCGTTCTGTAAATTAACTATCTACATAGTTAAACTGCTGAATTTAAATTACATTAAGATGAGATCATTTTGGAAAATAAATTCAGAGCAATACTGCAGATGCATGTTCACTGGCTAAAAATATTAGCATTCTATCTTTTTCACCTTTGCTATAGTTTTCTCCCTTTGTTTCTTTCAACACAAGATTGCTGACTCAGCAGTCCTTTCTTTCTTTCTTTCTTTCTTTCTTTCTTTCTTTCTTTCTGTTGCAAGTTACTTGTACTGGTATTACCTGTGCTTTCAAAATGGGGTTTTTAAGTCAGTTTGAGTTCTCCCAAGTCTTAACTAATTAAAAAAAAATACTGATTTGTATTGACTAACAGTTTCAAAGTGATCACTTCTCATACACTTTTATATGTAGCTTAACTGAACAACTCAGTCACTAGAGGAAAAAAGTTAATGACCACGGCAGGAATCTGTTCTGGTTAGATGTTTTGCATAGTTATTCCCTCCAAGACTGATAAACAATTCTCCTTTCAAGGGTGCTTACTATGAAGGTTTGCAGTGTGTTACAACTTGTTAAATGGAAGGTGCTTCCAGACAATTAACTTGCACAGTCAAAAGATATTATGCAAGTGTATGTCCCCTGCACTTAATAGATTTTCTCTGATAAGAATAAAAGACAGAATGCATTTTGGGGAAATACAGGAGAATTACAAGTGGAAAATAGCACTGACTGGATCTTTGCATAAAATTTGATTTTTGAGCAGATTAATGCACAATGAATATCTTGTCTGGAAGCCCTCCTCCAAAATATATTTTTTCCTAGAAAAATATATTCAATAATTGTAAAAGTTAATTATTCATATGACATATCTAGAAACCATTTAACCAATTTAATCTTTTTATTCCACTAGCTATGGAATAGAATTCTGTATCTACATCAGAGCTTTTCTGTTGTAAATACACTGCAAACTTTGGTATAGTGATTAGCATGCTGGACTGGAGAAATCCAGGTTCAGATTTCTTGCGCAGCAGTTAATTTGCACTCTCATAAATAATAAAGTTATGAGTTCTATGGAGGAAAACACAGGATAAAAATGGAGTCAAGATGGGTGAGAAGTGAGTCAAATTGCACCGGGAGTGCAGCTGTAGGAATGGGGAATGTGGGCACTGACCAACCTAAATAAGAATTCTGCTCCGCCAAAGAAATTTTCCTTCACTTCCCAAATTCCTAGTGCTGCAGTAACTTAAAATGTCAGCCAAGCATTTAGAAACAGTCTTTAGATGTCTAAAGAACAGGAGAAGACAAAGTTATCAAAGGAATGCAAACATGGCAAATATGAGTTCTACATGTTAATGATTTTCAGTATTTTGTTCTTTGTTATGTTAGAGATTTGGGAACTGAACAAAAATATAAATATAAATTTTCATTGGAACGGACAGTGTTCTCATTTTACCCTTCTTTATCCATACCCATGGATTGCACACAATTTTGTTTAGGAACCTACCAAGTGAAACTGGAATTCAATGTGTATGCAAGGGATCATAGCCCATTTGGTCTTTTCAGGCAGCTTTCATCTGAAAAGGACCAAAAGACCCAAATGTGCTGCCTCTGAGATTTAATTCCAGGAAGCCATGCCCCATGAACTTAGGGGCATTTCCCCCTGTTTCACCCTTTATGTGTTTGTGCATTTGAGCAGTATATGACTGTAATTCCAAACATATAGTGTGCAGGTTGTCCAAACATATAGTGTGCAGTGATTAAGGAAGAACACAAACAACTCTGCACTGGTGAAGGACAAGGAGGCAGAAGTCTAACCGCTTAACAGCGTCAAATAGTGATTCTGAACTTCATTTGGATGCTATTCCACCCAGTCAGTGAACAGCTGAAACAACTCCAATACTGTTTTGAAATAAACAGACTGGTCTCATTATTGGGTTCAGAATTCTTCTCAATTCAGTATGCTTTATAACTCTTTGAAATATTTATGGAACTGCTCTTAGATGAACAGTACACTATTGTGGTAAGGGTGGGAACAATCTATGACAGACCATATACTTTCACATTCAAAACCCTCTCAGGCTCCTGCAGCCAGTGTGGGAGGTGCTGTGAGTGTGCTGCCAGTTTTGTGGCTCTCTCAAGTCCCAGGGGTGACCCATAGTCCAAGCAAGTGGATGGGCATAGCCCAAAATGTCAGAGTGTGGCATACCCTACTTCTACCATGAACCTACATGGGCAAGTCCCAGTCTAGTACTCATTTATGTGTTGTGAATGTTAGTAAGAACTGTCTGAGACTGATTACGTTCAGTAGATAGTTATTCCAGGCAGAAGCCAAATCTAGAAAGAGCTCCAGGGAGCACATTCAACCTTTCAGAATTTGAAAGTTATTTTTAAAATGCTGTCAGTAGTACAGTTTCAAGCCCCCCCGGAAGTGCTAATTGCTATAGTTGCTTTCAAAAATGAAACTAATTTTAGTCATTATTCAAAAGTAAGTAGTACAGTGAACCCTCCACTTTTGTGAGGGTTACCTGAGACTGCTAAAAACACAAATGAATGGATCCTAGATCAAACCAAGCCTGAACTCTTCCTAGAAGCCAAGATAACTAAACTGAGGCAGTTGTACTTTGGCCATATCATGAGAAGACATGACTCACTAGAAAAGACAATAATGCTTAGTACAGTAGAAGGCAGTAGGGAAAAAGGAATACCACATTACAAGTGGGTAGACTTAAGCAAGGAAGACATGTCCTTGAATCTGCAAGAGCTGAGCGGGGTCGCTGAGGATAGGATGACTTGGTAGTCTCTCATCCATAGGGTCACCATAAGTCAAAGTCAACTTGACAGCAGTTAATGACTATGAGAAGGGGCGCAAGATCCCCATGAAAGTGGAAAAATGTAAATCAAAATCGTGAAAGCTATTTTTTGAAAACCTGAGAACACTTCTCTTGGAATCTCTAGGTCTGTTACCACCGTGAACTGGCCTGGCCTTTGGTAACCTTTAGATATCATTTTGATATCGCAATTCGGCCCTGTTTTGCCACCAGCCAAGTGTTTGTGAGGCCGCCGAACAAGCACGACGCTAGGCATGGCTATTAACTGCTGAATCATTTCTGTTTACACCTAAGCAAGCCAGAAACTGCCAGATCTGCTTTAGGAGACCTCCCGAAACAAACACCTTCATTATAAATGCGCGTCAAGACAAAGAGACCTCTGCCCCAAGCGGGCACCCTGGCGAGCTGGGTGCTCAACTGCCAAGCTAGCCGCATCTACATACTGGCCATCCTATTATCAATTCGGACCTTAACTTAATCATGTAAATTCTGACCTTTCGGAGACATTGTCTCCAGCCCAAAACTCATTGTTTTCGCCCTAGACCAGACTAGCCCACGGTCATTCCTTCCCTGATAAAACCCCCCAGTTCTGAGAGTTCCTCGGATCTCTCGCTGGACCACCCGTTTGGACTACCTTGCTGCTGCTTCATTCTGAGAGCTCCCCTTGGCCGCCACGCCGAGTTTCTTTCTCTTCAATTGGACCTCTTCAGGACTACGAGAAAGGTGGCGTATCACCCATTTTCCCCCAAAATCTCTTTTCCATTTCTTAGTTAGCTGTGAGGTTGTGTTTTCTTATTAATCTGCCTGCTTGTTAATAAATATTATTGTTGCTATTTCAACTGTCTGACTGCTCACTGACCCGACGCTATATACATTGGGTAAAAGATTCCCGCTGAGTTACCCTGCCTCTCGTTAGCTTAAGAGAGTGCTCGAGTTAATTTCCCCATCTTGTTTGTGTTTGTTTTGGTTACTTGGGCACCCCTCCTGGGACCCCCAGTTCTCAGGGTAACAGGTCCTCCAGTATGATTCTATGGTCAACGTCCTATAGAAGTGGGCCATGGAATCATACTGAAGGACCTAGCAATGCCTAGAGAAGTGCTCCCTCTAGGACTCTCCAGATCCTCCAGTATGACTCTATGGCTCACTTCTGGCAGAACTGTGCAGAAGGACCTAGCTATTCCTAGAAGGAACTCCATTTTCCCCTGTATTTATTTATTTTTTTAAATAAATAATAACAGGAGAATAATCAAATCCATGGGTGCTGGATCCATGAAAATGGAGGGCCTACTGTAATACCTTTTTAGCTATTGTTTTTTTTACAAAATGTCAGAATGCTACAGCTTCTGATAAAACCCCCCACACACCTAAGACACACATCTTGAAAATATAAAAGTACTGAAAACATGTTACTCACCAAAGAAGTAAAGTTAGCCTTACTTTTAATTTCTCCAAATCTTTTTTTCTTTGTCTGTCTATGTTTAGGCCTCCATCCCCTGTTTCTGCAACCCGATCTGGTCTGAGATATTGGTGAGTAGAGAAGAAAGTAAGAGGACAAAATGTGATGTATGATGGCTTTTCCTTAGAAATTAATGCTGTTAACTACTGATGCAAACAGTATCTCATTTCTTCTTAGCATTCTTTGAAAATCAGTAACTCTCTTCCCAGTCATGCCACTAACTTGAATGCTAATAACATGTATCTCCCAGGTCATTTCCACATTATCCTCTTATAGTGCAATTATTCCACTTTCAACATTTTATGGAATCCTGGGGTTTGCAGTTAGTGAGTACATGCTTGCAAAAGTTGCTAACTCTTAACAGCATTGTCCTAACCTGCTATCTATCTCTTCTGCAAGATGTGACACACGATATACACCACAGCTACAGCTCCAACTTTATGCTGTCATGAGTCACTGCACGAATGAAATATCTGGAGCCCTAATCTAAGAAAATGAAGTAATTACTATTAGATGTCATTGAGTTCTTTTGCCACAATTTGTAACATTTCACAGGCACAAAGGTTCTTGTACCTATTTGATTGTATTCTGTTTGATTCACTTTCTGGTCTTTATATGCTGGTCATAAGGTCATATTAACATCAAGAATCTTGCAAGATGTCAACATTTAAATGGAATATAGATTATTTCCAGCATATTTCTGATATTTTATTATTCACTCCAAGTTTTCAGGGTCAGGCAGCGGTAAACCGCAACAACACATACATTAAGAGCATTAAACAGGCTGCTTGTTGGAGAAAACTTGTGGTTTTTCTTTATGAGACAAATGTCACAGTGATATAAAGACTTACATCAAGAGGGACAACTAATCAGTCTGATTAAAATGCCATCAAGGAAATAACTGCTGCTTCGGTGTTATTGTGCTTTGTAGGTTTTCTGATAGATACCTATTCATGCTTTACCTTGTACATGGATTTAAACCTGTTGGAAACTAACAGTTGTCATAAGGACAGCTAGCTGGATATATTTTAAATAACTATCTAGTGTTCCTCTTTAATGAAACCACAAAACATCTGCTCATTGGCCAGCTGTGAGAAATTTCTATAACTGGCATGGATATTACAGGATTGTTTTATGCTGTATTTTTTAAAAGGTAGGTTTTAAAAAGAGTTCATGTTTGGAATCCTGATCTAGGGTTTAGCCTCTAGAGCGCTAATGCTACCGTTGGCATTGTAGACATAAACTGCATAATTATGCTGCAGTGGTGATTTCTCTACTTTGACTGAACGAGCTGCAGTATGCAATCCAATGCAGTCAGTACCTTGGGGAATTCACTCATAGCTTGACATTAATCTCTTACAGCTGCTTTGGTAAAGCAGGTGGAAAGTGAAAATAATTATCAGAGCTCTGTGACCTCTGATAATTGTGTGAAATCCTTGGAATACTGGCTGCCTGAGGTTGCTAACATAGCTTGCAGTTTGCTGAAATGACATGCTGCTTGAAATAGATAATGTGGGGTTTTTTTCTTTCCTTTTTTCAGAAAGATAGGTAATCAATTCTGCAGGCTGGGAAACAGTCCCATCTGTTCACGACATGGCTTGAACAAATGGCTCATGAAGCAAATTCAAAGGTCTAATAAACAGCCAGGGATCAAATGGGGCACATGACCTCAATCTGCATGAACTCGGAAGTTCATCTGCTTGTTTTCTCTCCAGCCTAGGTAAATGTAAAAATTGGTTTTTACAATCATCCTGAGTTTTAAAGAAATTGTTAAAAAGTCCTGTGTGGTTAAGGAAAATCTGGTTGGAAAAATGCATGTGTGCATGCACAAGAGCTTGTATGGCTGACAAATCACTTTGACAAAATTTGTTCCCCCAGATTCATTCTTGTAAACATTCTGACAATTATGTACGTACCTCTGTTCAGTACTGCTGATCATATACCAACATTTTATGTGATTCAGTGTTTTTGTTTTGAGTATACAGACACAGGTTTACTTATATTATAATGGCTTTCAGTCTGATTTCTGGTCTACTACAAAAATTGCCTTGGTCATTCTGTTAGATGGGTTAAACTAGGAGATGGGTAGGAAAGTACAACTGTTCAGGCTAGATTCTCAAGGGCACTTGGTGTGATAAATCATACCATCTTTCGGGCCATCTTGCATGGATGGAGCAAGGTAGCACCACAACTTCTGGTCTCCCGCCACATGACCCCTTCATTAGAAGAATCCACCATATCTTCCGTAATGACATCAGAGGTAGACATTTGTGGTGGCTTCCACAGCCACTTTTCTGCTCCAGGACCTCCTGGGGTGAGGATTGCCAAAAATCCTCCCAAGACCATTCCTGAATTTGAAAAAAAGTATTTTTGATGTGAAATATTGCAATGTATTTAAAAGATTAATTGCCATTTCTGAAGGTGTTTAGGAAATGCAATTTGATGCTTTTTGCTAGGAAGAAAGGCAGTTCGGGAAATCTGGAGGGGGTGGGGCTGCAAAAAAACTCTTTGGCCATTTCTGCATTACACTCTTACAGCGCTATTATTCTTCTTTCAACATCCTATGGAATCCTGGGTTGTGCAGTTTAGGGAGGGGCCTCTGAGACCTCTAAGGCTCCTCCCTAAACAGCAAACCCCAGGATTCCATAGGATGTTGAAAGTGGGATAATAGCACTGTAAGAGTGTAATGCAGAAATGGCCTTTATCCACTTCTGTTCTCCATCAAAACTGGAGCAAGATTATTTGGAAATTTAGGGTGAAATGTTATCAGTACAATACCTTGATACCACTCATTTCTGTCTCAGTTTTTTGGATCCTAAGACAGTGGAAAGGCAGTGAGAGGGAACAAACATAAATTTAGTATAGATGTCGTTCATGATAATGATGATGATGTCATTTCCATCCAAACAAGGACTCAAGGTAGCTTGCAAATTACCAGATGACGCAGAAGTACTGTATCTGGACAGCTCAGTTTGTCCAGGAGTAAATGTAGTAAGTGCTTCTTTCTTTCAACGCACTTTCCTTGAGAAGAGAGATTTAGTCACATAAGTTCAAGGCGTGGAAGCAAAGGACTACAAGTAACATGTTATGTGGGTGGCAGTAATGAGGGTCAACGCTGTGACTTTTAAAACTACTATAACAGCTATAAAGATTGGGTTTTTGTATAGGGAGTAATGTTTACTCATTACTTCAAAATGTTATTTTTGGAGGCTCATTTGTGGAAATTTTGGCCACATTTTGTATTTTGAAGTAATTTAAAAACAACAACAACAACAACAAAAAGTAGCCTTTTAATAAAGTGTTACTAATATGTGTCGAGGTCAGAGACACGGGTGGCAAGCCAGCCCAGAGAAGGGAGTGTGAGAGCCAGCAAAGTCCAGCCGGGAGGAGACAAGCACTTTACACAAGAGAGTTCATTTACCAGTGTGTCAAGCGAAAGCCATAGTCAGAGTTCCAAAAGCCAAGGGTCAAGAGATCAATTCAAGGTAGCAGGAACCAGGTGCTGGGAGCAAGGAACAAGCAAGAGGAGGGCTTGAAAGAAGTTTGCCACAAGCAAAGGAAAGCTTCCGGGCAGGCAGTTATATAGCCCAAGACACAGGTGTGGCTAGTCACTGCTTCTTGAACTTAATCAAGGAAGCCTCCCTTTGCTCAGCTCTCTTGAGTCTCCGCCTTGTTTGTGGGCTGATTGGCACAGGCTCCAAACCATCTTCAGAATCGGATCCCTGTTGCCCTAAAGGAGCAGGCAGAGGGACGTCCGAGCCTGCTTGGTCCATGGCAGCAGGGGGAGCTCTTGAGCTGCAGGACTCATCTCCAGCCAGAGTCACAAGGACCCACAGCTGCTGCTCGTCATCTCCAGCCAGAGCCACAGGGACCCACAGCTGCTGCTCGTCATCATCCGCTCTGACGGGCTTCAGTTATCACACTATCTAACAATTCATGAGTAACAAGTCATCCCCCTTTTTAAAGGTACCACTTATGCCAGGGTTCTCCAAGTGGTGTGTTGCGAAACATTACTGTGTCACCTGTAGTGTGTTGGTGTGTTGCCTCTCTGGCTGAGAAGGACCCCCCCCGAGCCTGGTCCACTGCCATTGCTCTTGTTGGGGCCTTTCCCTGGCAAGAGCAACAGCAGGGAGTCAGGACTGGGTGAGAGGGGGCTGCCTATTCCCCGATCATCACACTATTTAACCTCCAATTTGCTAGTAAAACTGAATTACTGTGTTGTGAAATGATGCATATCTAAAAAGTGTGTCACTAACATGAAAATTTGGAAAGTTCTGACTTATGCATTAACTTTTGTAAGCATATGTTCATACATTAGTAATCTTCAGATTCTGTTATTGTAAAACATTTTATGTGGGCCTGTTCCTGAAAACTGTCTATATATTTCAATTGATGCAAAATAATGCTGCCAAACAACTATGTGGAGGTAACTGGACAGAGTGTACATCCCAATATAGTTTCATCTTGTTTCCAGACTCAATTCAGAGTATTTATATCACAAAAATGTAACATCCAGCAATCGCCAAGAGAAAACCTGAATCAGCAGTCATGAAAAAAAAAAAAAACCCAGCAAGGAACATTTTTATTGTTTTGACAATATCATTTTGTTCTTTAATATATGTAGATTTGGTGGTTGTTTTTTTTGTTTTTGTTTTTTTTGAAAAATGAATATGGTCCTTAAACTCTTCGATTCTAAAGAAGACAATATCTTCCTTCCAAACCATACCTTCATTTCATACTGAGAAATCCAGAATTAAAACCACAGTGATGCCATTCATGAAATGTAATTCTGCTCCCAATAAGCACATTACATGTACTCCAGGATAGTTCTGTGATCACCATGGGGTGCCAAAAAGACAATTAAATGAGTCCAAGTCACGCCTGAACTCTCCCTAGAAGCCAAGATAACTAAACTGAGCCTGTTGTACTTTGGACATGTCAGGAGAAGACATGAGTCATTAGAAAAGACAATAATTCTTGGTGAGATAAAAGGTAGCAGAAAAAAAGAAAGCCCCATTACAGATGGATAGACTCAACCAAGGAAGCCACAGCCCTGAATTTGCAAGATGTGATTAAGGCTGTTGAAAGGAGTGACTTAAAGGTCTCTCATGCGTAAGGTCACCATAAGTTGAAATCAGTTTGATGACAGTTAACAACAACACCACATGTTTTCATGTTAAGATTGTTGTAACCCTCATACATGTGTGTGGGATACTGCTGATGGCATCACTGCTAATATTCTTATTTGCCAGTGTTTAATTTTTTTTTTGGTTGATAATTTTTAGTACCTTTTAGAGTGAATATTTTCTACTGCATAACTCATGCCAGGCTATTCTCACTGTCATCTCAATGTTCAGCTTGAAAATAACAGTTCTGGCCACCAATATGTCACTTCAAAAGGCACACTGGAAACATGAGAAGGGTGCAGAAAAGGAAAATCAAAATGATCAAGGGACTAGAGATGCTCTCTAATTGAGGAGCTGCGAAATCTGGGGATCTTTAGCTTGGGAAATAAGTGGGAAACAGGAGATGTGATAGAAATATAAAAATTATATGGGGTGGAGGAAGGGAACATCAAGGTTTTTTTGTCCTTTTTTCTCATAATACTTATTCTGGGATCCTTTAAAGCTGAATGGTGGGTGACAGAGAAAAAAGGCAGGATGTCTTAATACTTCACCTACCTAAACCCTGGACTTTATTACCATGAGATGTAGAGATGTTTACCAGCTTGGACAGGTCTACAAATTTATAAAGGATATAGCTATGAATAGCTGCTAGTCAGGATGACTGTATGTTACTGCCAGTATGAGAGGAAGTATGCCTCTGAGCACCAGTTGTTGTGGAACATGAGCAGAAAAATGTGGTTTATGCTCATGAGCACTCCATGGGCAGCAGATCGCCTACTGTGAGAATAGAATATTATACTAGCTGGGTCTTTGATCTGATTCATCACAGCTATTCTATGTCCTTATGTTCTTCTCTGCCCTGCCAGTCCTCTCCTTTCTTTGTTGTTTTTTGTTCTTTGGCAAAACAGATTTTATTCATGGAGTAAGGTTTGTCCCACATAGTTTCTCCTGCACTATGTGTGAACATTT
Organism: Iguana delicatissima; assembly: GCA_948472985.1. Taxonomy (NCBI): domain Eukaryota; kingdom Metazoa; phylum Chordata; class Lepidosauria; order Squamata; family Iguanidae; genus Iguana; species Iguana delicatissima. The sequence continues at coordinate 42,408 of CAOKZL010003549.1, forward strand.
TTCAGTGTTTCTCTTTAGAGATCAAGGCTGGTGCAAAGAGCAAGAACCTTCTAAAAATGAACCATTGCACCATGTGTTGGTATCAAGCATGTATTGGCTGATAAACTGTAATGTGCTGCCTTCTGTTTCTATCCTACAATATAAACTTTCCATGAATGTCAATCAGTGCATGGTAAAACCAAAATGAAATTAATTTTTACATTCATCTGCTTTGTTTGGATCTCATCTTTCTTCCCAAAGGGCTTGAGATGGCTCACGTTTTGAAAGAAATACAATGCAGACAAAAATATACAAAATAAATCATTAAAGTTGGTTACACATTGGGTTACATTGAAACAATTTAAAGCATGCATGAAAATCAGAAAATAAAAAGCACCTGTTTAAAAACTCATTAGAGCCACCTCCTAGGTTTGCCAGTTTGGAATCATCCCCAGGCCCCTGGGGATGTCTTATTAAGTGTTATATATTAACTGCCAACCACAGTTGCTCATAGCTTTTCCTTCAGACACACACACACACAGAGTGAGCAAGTAAGTGAGAGATATTTTTTTTCTTGTCTGAAAATTAAGAGAGAAACCTTTCCTAAAGGGGCTGTTCCCAGATGAATGTGAAATGAGCAGATTATTCCTTCTCATGTGCTTAGGGAAATGGGATAAGGAACCTTTAATATAGTCTACTTGCATCTGGTCAGAAGGCAGATGTAGGCCAGAGTGGAGGGTGAGTCCTGGCACCAGAATGAACAACTGAGAGGGAAGAAGGAAACAAAGTAAATACACAGATACCCTGAAGAGATCTTAACAAGTTGAAGCAACAAATCAATTAAGCCCTGTAAATTATAACAAGTTGCTGCTCTACTTGCTGAGCTGGAGATTTGCACACAGACATTTCCTCTTGCCCATCAAACCCAGAGAATTTGGGTTTGACCCATGGAGATAGAGATGACTCGTGGAAACTGGATCTCAGGGTCGGCGCTGAAATTGAGCAACCCTAGCCCTTCCAGATGTAAAAAAAGTCTATAAGTCCAGAGTTTTGTTGCCATAGAAAGTGATTTCATTTTGAAGATCCAGAGGACATTTTCTTCATCCTGAAGTATTTCATGGGAACTCTTGGTGCTAACAAAGAATTTTCATTCCTACTTTCCAGGTAAGTTTAAATCAATCCAGCTTTTCCCAAATTGAAATGTATCTCCACTTGGCTATCTGTTTGTATTATCCCAGAACTAGCTAAAATGACTCCCATGAGTAAACATAGACACAGATTCAACAGAGATCAAGCAAGGAAACAAGGAATATTTGCACCAAACCCAAATGATCCTAATATTTAACTGGTGTAACATTTCAGAAGCACTTTAGCACTTTGACTATAACTCCTGGATAATAATAAAGAAGTCCCAAAGGAAATTGGTAAAATGCTGCATGAGTCTAGTTGTGTCAGGTTATTTATTATTGGGAGAGGCAGGAGGGAGAGCACAAGGGATGGGGTGAGAGAAACCTGAGACAGTTCAAGAAGAAGTTTGGATGCAAACTTGGGAACATGCAGGTAAAATCAGAACAAACAGAACTGAAAACTCTTGATATTTCCAGAATTTTTGTCTTTTCTAGATGAGTCCTTACTTTACAAATAACCCATGGGATGGCCGTTCCTACCAGTGAATGGATGAACATCCTTAGGTGGGCTGCTCCTCCCATTCACTCCAAGAGGCAGGAATGCAAAACCCTTTTCTGACAGTGCCCACTAGGGGGAGAAGCCTTCCTTACCGGCCAGCCAATGCTTCAGCTTCTGATGCTCCAGATAGATTTAGCTTTCCAGAATATTAGACCCTTGTCACTCTATTAATTGCCCTCCTCTTCTCTTCTCTTCTCTTCTCTTCTCTTCTCTTCTCTTCTCTTCTCTTCTTCTTTCTCTTCTCTTCTCTTCTCTTCTCTGTTTGACTGGAAAGGTAGGTAAAGTTTAGCAAGGAGGAGCCAATCTGGGACACTCTCCGTGCTACTTCTCTTCCCTGGCTAACTATGTACTTGAAAAACTACCCAGATACCAGCCACTGATCCCCAGGGTGGGCAGGATTTTCATCCCTTCACCACTGGAAAAGAATGTCTCACAGGTGAGAATTCCCCCCTCCAGGGGTAAAAGAAGGAATATCTATACCATAACTCCTTTTGTCTGCTGGGTAGGCTAGCATTCATGTCCCATTATAACTTCACTATTTGCTGAAGCACCTTCTGCACAAAGGTGTCCTTGCTGAGGTGAAGGTTCCAGTTTGTAGTATCTAATGAATGTTAAAAGTGACCTCCATGTGACTGCCCTACAGATTTCTGTCAGTGAGGCATTGGTGGGCTAGAACAGGCCCTAGCAGTAGAATTCCCAGAGACTCATAGCAGGCAGTGATGTGGTCTCTAATCCGTCTAGTTATGGTGGATATAGATTATTTTCTTCCCTAAGGATTGCTGATGAAAGAAAATGAAGAGGGAGCCCAAATGTCAAAAGTTGCTTGTTCTTTGAAGATACACCTGGATGGCCCAGTGTACACCTAACATATACCATATCTTTTCCAATGACTTGGTAGGTTTGGGGCAGAATGATAAAGAAATCATCTCCTTTCTCTGTGAAGGTGTAATTCACTTTAGGTATAAATGTAGGATACAAGTGTAACAGGACTGAGTCTGACTTAATGATGCCGATCTCCCTGTGCACACACAGACCTCACAGTTCCAAGAGTTGATGTGCTGAGGAGATGGCAGTTAGAAGGAACAAACCAATTGGGATCAAAAGATGGAACTGTGAGGACCTTCAGGACTATGTTCATTTCCCAAGATGGAAATCTGTGGGCCATTAGAGGTGTGGACAGGGAGAACACTTTGATAAGCCTGAGGACATGTAGATGAAATGATATTCTGTTCCACTGCTTGGGAGACAGAAAGTATGTGATGGTGGCCATCTGTCTCTTCACTGTGTTTGTCTTAATCCTCTGTCTACTCTGCAAAAAATCCAGAAGGGGTAGAAGTGATACATTGAAAATGTTCTGCTTCTTGTACTTGGACCATCTCTGGAACACCTTGAAGTCATAAACCCTGTTGGGGAACAGTCTTCTTCCTACCACCTTATCAGAGCAACCACACTTCCTTAATATGTCCCCTTCAATAGCCATGTGTGGACGATGAAGCCAGTCAGGGTCCAGGTGACACACTTGCCCCTGTGTCAGCAGGACTGGGTGGACTGGTAGAGACAAGGAGTCTACTGCCATGCTGACTATTTCTGAGAACCAATGTCTCCTTGGCCATGATGGTGAGGGGATGAGAACTACCATGATGCCTTCTAGTCTTATTTTTGTTATAGCCCTAGTGAAGAGTATTGTGGGAGGGAAGGCATATAGCAATCCCTTGGGCCAAGGATAGGTCAAGGCATCCAGAACTTCTGTTCCTTTCATCCTGAACTGTGACAGGAATCTGCTCACAGGAACAGATCCACCTCTGGTATTTTTTTTAATTTTGTTTTTATTAAAAATAATGAAACCTGTTCACTAAGAGTTAGAAGACCTCTGGGTACAGGCTCCATTCTACCTGGTCTGTATCTGTTCAGCTGAGCCAATCCACCCTGGAGTTGAGGGTGCCCTGAAGGTGTTCCACCTCTATGAAAAGAAGGTGAGATTTTGGCCAGGTTAGGAGAGTCTGAGCCTCCTCCATTAGACAGGAGAACCTCATTCCCCTTTGTGATGGATGTGCACTTTGGCTATAAAGCTGTTGGTCCTGACTAGGACTGCCTTCCCCATGACTGGTCGTGCAAAGGCCAGAAAGGCTAGCCTGATGGCTCTGAGCTCCCATCAGTTGGTGCTGTGCTTCACTTCCCCTCCCTCTAAGTCCCTTGTGCTAGCTGTGGGCTGCAATGGGCTCCCCAGCCTCACAGACTGGTATCCGTGGTGATTTTCGCCTTTGATGTTTCCCCAAATTGCCTCTCTTTCCTCACTTGTGGGGAAGTCCACCATTCCAGAGAGTGGTACACATCCTGAAAAACTAGGATACTGTGATGGCTTTTGGAGGAGATGGCTGCTCGGTGGGTGAAGGAAGCCACTTCAGGCATGTGGCATAAAATTGTGCCCATGGGAGGCAGTCTATGACCTAGACAAAGAAACCTTGCAGGTGGGCTGGTGAGGGGGAGTTTCTGTTCATGGAGATAGCCTGACTAATCCTATGGTATGCCCGATGGCCTGTACCCTGTCTTGGGGAATGGCCTCAGTTCCACTTCTTGTGTTGATTACTGCTCTCAGGTGCAGTATTTCCTGTGAAGGAGTAAGATGGCTGTTCCCAAAGTTTACCCCAAACACATAGTGATCCAGAGAATTGAACACCTGTTGTAGGCTCCTTTGACCTTGTGGCAAGGATGTAGAATGTATGCGCAGAATGTGTTCAGTTTCTCCTCCAGTGTGCAACCAGTGCCATTGTGATCTTTGTAAAGACTCTGGGGTCTGAGGACAGACCAAAAGGCGAGGCCTTATATTGGCAGTGTCTGTCTGCATAAGCAAATGAAGGTATTTGTGATGGGACTGATGGACTGGCACATGCAAATAAGCTTTGGTAAATCTAGAGAGAATAGGAAGTTTCCTGGCTGGATGGCCTGGAGGATGTGTCTCAGAGTCTCCATCCAGAACCGTCACTTCCTGATGAACCTGGTCAGCCTCCTTAGGCTTAGGATCACTTTCCATGATTTCTTCTTCTTATGTACGACAAAAAGGATTGAGTAGCAGCCACTGAACTTTTGCGAGAGTGGTACTTTCTCTGTGGCTCTGATCTAGAGCAGGTGATTGAGGGCCTCCAGTAAGAGGTGGTACTTTTGAAGTTTCTTGGACTTTGGGCATGCAAGGTAGAAATCAAGAGGAAGGTGTGTGAACTCATTTTAGTAGCTCTGAGCATGTTTAGAACCCATTCATCTGATGTCCTTTCCCATATGCTTGCACACCTTTGAAGCCTGCCTGCTACTGGTGAGTTGGCATCAGGCTTGTTAGTTCCTTCATTGCAATTTATTAGGGTGGCCTGCTTGAGATCTGGCTGAGTTCTTATAGAACTCTGCCTGGGCTGGGATCATGCAATCTGGTGCTGGTGGATACAAAGGACAAGAAGAAGGTGCTGGTTCGTGGGAGAAGAAAGGAGGACAGGAGAGCCAAAAGGCATGTCCATTCTTCCTTTTGTCTCACCAGAAACAATTTTTTATCTCACTTCACCCCCTCCACCAGGCCCAGGGACTTCAGGGGCTTCAAGCCCCAGTGGGGTGAGCATAGATTCTAAGTTTCGTATTCCTGCCTGTTAGAGTAAATGGGATAGGATGCTTTTCACTTTACCGCTGGGGAATTGTCTATTCTCACACATCTTTCAGAAGAAACAGGAAAGGACCATTCAAGTCTCTTTGGGAAGAGAGTACCAGGGCCTACAAACAATAACCCTCTTTCTGGTCGCACCAGACATGCCTCTTGACGGTGGTAGGATTGAGAAAAAGGATCTCTCCAAAGATTTCTGAGATTCATCTACTTGAGAAAATCAGCTCAAGCCTACTGCCCCTTCTGTCTTTCTTTCTGTCTTTCTTTCTTTCTTTCTTTCTTTCTTTCTTTCTTTCTTTCTTTCTTTCTTTCTTTCTTTCTTTCTTTCTTTCTTTCTTTCTTTCTTTCTTTCTTTCTTTCTTTCTTTCTTTCTTTCTTTCTTTCTTGCATTGATAGCTATAATCAACATGGGGACAGCAGTCTGCCAGGCAAGAGATTGCTAAGTTTCAAACTTACATAGGCTTATCAGCTATAAGAATTCTACAGTGCTTTGGAAATTCAAATGCACACTAAGTACTGAGTGTCATATGGCAAGTAGATGAAATATTCAAAGATGATCTATCTGCCTACTGCAATTTTTTTTAAACATCTCACTCTACAGCATCTGGTGAGCCATTGTTGGAGGCAGGATAATGAGTTAGCTGTTTCATTCACTATGTTAATTCCATCTTTCTTTTTTTTCCTCAGAGGGAAGCTTATTCATTCATAGGGTATATCCAACTAGAATTCTCAAGACAGTACATTTTTGTAACATATATGTATGCAGTACACTACTGTGGCATGATCCTAGGAATTTGACTGGAATTTAATAAGACTGGCAGTTGGATATAGGAACTAGGAAATGGAGAGTTCTTCAAACAATGACATTATAAAAAGCTACACTATATCTACCATTCTTTTTTTGTGACCTTCAGGTCATTTTCACTGGGAAAACATCTCTTATTGTTGGCTCTGAAAAAATAGTGATGCTACCACAGATGTGAAAGAAATGAAAAGTGTTGTACACTATAACATCTTGCAATTCTTTGTATGCCAAACTGTTTTACTACTCCATTCAACTTTCATCTCTATGGCAAATACATCGATCAATAAGATCCTCAATATGTCAAATGAGTAATAACTGAAGAACAACAGGAGAGCAGCAGTGATGATTTCAGAATCTTTTCTGTATGTTTGAATTGCCCCAGCCCAGCTCAGCAGGTGCAGCAGGTTGTATCAGAGCATGGAGTACTTGCATATAGATACCCATTTGAATACACATTCATTTAAAATGAGTTTAAAGCATAGTGAGAGACAGAGTGGCACAGTAGTTAGGGTACTGGAAAGGAAGATTTAGGGTGTCATCTCAATTGAGTCCTGAAACTCACTGGAAAACTAGGAAAGTTGCCCTCTTTCAGCTTGCCCTACCCACAAACTTATACTGAGGATAAAGCAGGGAGGACAGCTATGCACTTGAACTCCCTGGAGAGAAAGTGTATAATATACATGTAAATGAACCATCAATAAAAATGTTGTGTGGGTTCACTGTTTGCAGCATTTGGTCCATGTTCAGACTGACACACATTTAGCTGATACTCATAGTTCTTCAACCAACCAGTGATAGGCTTACATACATCTTCTCATTTCAACTGGGGTGAAAATTTTGTGCTGTCCAGTTTTCTGTGGACCTATCTTGACCAGATTAGCTTAAACACATAAGTACATGTTGTATTAAACTGGACAATAGAGATATAATATTGTGGGAAGGGTCTCTTAACTGCAATTAAGAGATCAAAAGTGAGCCAAGGGGCTGTGTACTTCCACCACCCCTTTCCCTCCGCAGTGACTCAACGCCCCCCCATTGGCGCAAATGCTAATTGGGATTCCTATGAGATAGAAAGGGCTTGTGCTTTTTCCCAGGCTCTTTGTAGGCTTCCAGATGCACAGCTTCTGGTGCTATAGATCAAAAGAGATGGTGGAACTATTTTGGCTTCCTCCTAACAGATTTAATGGGGTAAGAAAAACGAGAGGAGAAGAGGTTGAAAAACATGGAGGACAAATAGAAGACGACAGTGCCATTCCATCAAAGAGGCAGGGCATTTCCACATCTTGGTGAGAAGAAATCTCTCATGCTTTGTCTTCGTTAGCTCATTGGATCATAAATTCTTGAACCCAGGTAATGGTTTCTACTATAGATCTTATTCTCCAGCTATTTCAGACTTAACTATTTCATTTGCAGGATGTCATCTCACCAATGCCATCGACACTGAGAAGGGTGTTAAGCAAGGTTGCATACTAGCTCCACTCTTGTTCAAATTTTACATCAACTGCATGGTGGGCCTTCTTGATAACACAAATGTCCATCCCCCCAAAATAGAGGGAAGACACATTTCAGTTCTACTTTATGCCGGCAATGCTGTAATACTTTCAAAAACACCCATTGGCCTAAAAAGAGCGCTAAGAGCACTAGCACAGTACTGCAGAGAGGATCAGCTAGTGCTCAATTACCAAACCCCCCCCCCCCTAAAATCATGGCATTTGCTAAAAAGCCCAAGAATCATACCTGGAGTATAGATGGACAAAAGATTGAACAGGTCTCCTGCTTCAAATATCTGGGAGTAATCTTTCATGCACATTATGTGGCCGGTAACGCAGAGGAGCTCATCAGCCATCCTCAAATTTCTTAAGGCAAGAGGAGGACATTATATACCCATGGCACTCAAACTCTTCGAAGCCAAATTGACTTGACTTGACTTGACTTGACTTGACTTGACTTGACTTGACTTGACTTGACTTGACTTGACTTGCAAAGCCAAAGCACAACTCCTGTACGGATCCCAGCTGGGACCCTTCCCAAACCCTGCACCATTTGAACTTGTGCCATCCAAATTTTTAAGATCAGCTTTCCAAGTTCCAAAATGCTTCTCCAACACAACCTTGAGACTGGAGTCAGGCTTTATGAAAGTGGAGGCCAGAGTGTGGGTAACTATGCTCAGCTACTGGCTTAGACTATCCTTCTTTCCCACTGGCCTGGCTCCTCTAACCTTGAGAGATGACTTCCAGTCTATGTGGAAACAGACAGTGATGACTAAAATCTCATCACTGGGTTTTTCCCAGAGCATCTGCTGAGCATGGGATATAATAATGCCAAAGCAGCTATCAAACAATGGGTGGTAGATACAGAGTGACAACTGGATCTAGCTAGCACCTCAACCTTTATTGCTTCTGACCCCAACAGATATCAAGCTTCACCTATGGCATACTTAGCAAAACTAGAAGTATCTAAACACCAGAGGGCCTTTACTTTGGCACGATGTCATGCCCTTCCCTCAGCTGTCCTCAAGGGCTGATACAAGAAAATCCCCTTCTCAGACAGACTGTGCCCCTGTGGCTCTGGCCAAATTGAAACAACAGAGCATGTGCTTCTCCAATGCTCGTACTACAGGGACATTCGCCTCAGCCTTATTTCCCCTCTCTTGCATAAATACCAAGGACGCACTGAGAATTCTACACTTCTTTGTTACTCTCAGACACCAACCCCCATATAACATATAATGTTGCCAGATTCTGTGCAGCAGCGGTTACATTCGCCAGGCACTGACCTCTGTAGTAGACTAGTTCCAAGCTTGTCTTGTTATATGGGAGCTGTGCAACCTGAGGGAGAATTTCAGTGCTGCCTTTAACCTGCTTTTAACCTGTTTTTAACCTGTGTTTTTTATCCTTTTATCCTTTTCCAGACCCCTTTTTACCTGTGCTGTTCTATGAGCATAATAAAGATTCTATTCTATTCCTCATTTGCAGGAGAGCAGCCTCTGTTCCACATGGTGAAATCCTTTTCCACATTGCTAATGGGCCCTCAAGATGGGACAAATGTGTTGGGGAGCTGCTAGAAGTTTGCTGGTTTGTTTGGGTTTTTTGCAACAGTTCTCAGGGTTTTGTTTTGTTTTAAATATCCAAATGACATCTCTGTTGTCCTGGACTATTTTGTGGCACTTCCCAGCAGTGGCTGCAGTGTTTTATGCCTACCCTCTACTGGGTTTCTTTTTAATTTTGAGACATATTCAAACAAAAAAGTATCATCCTCTTCTCCCTCTATAGTGCTATAGTACATCAATGAGATGGCAGATTTGCTCTATAACACCATAACTTTGAGGATTTTTTTAAAAAATTAAAGAACAGATAAAGCGTGTACTTCAAACCATAGGACCACCTCAGCAGACCATTACCCCCCCTTTTTTTAAAGACACCTTTGGACGACTCCTAGTGCAGGTCCAGGAAACTGCTACCAAGTCTCCAAAAAGAACAGAACTAGTGGATGTAGAAGCAGCAACTGGCAAAACCTGACAAAAGTTAAAGAGATACATTGTGAGAACTCATGCTTCTTTAGACCAGTCTGGAAGTGCTAATTTTCTATATGTCTGGATTGCCAAAGTGATGGAGCAGATCACACCAAAATGTGCCTTCTTTACTTTTCTCCTGTTCATTGTAGGAAATGGGCAGGCAGGTGGGAATGTTACAGCAAGATGTCCCATGACGTAAGAGCCAATGCTCCTAACCCACTTTTGCTGTCTTTACTTTCCCCACATTTCTAACAGAACACTGGAGAATTCTCTTGGATTAGCCATCCAGGGTCAGCCATGACACAAACATACACATGCTACCAACTGAAGGTTGTCCTTTCACACAGAACAGACGCAGTCTATTTGTGTATGTTTCGTACATACCTAGTTTCTTTTGCAGAGATCTACTGAAAGAATAATGTCACAGAACCATAGGGTTGAAAGGGATCTCAAGGATGATGTAGTCCATGTTTCACCTAGTTCTAGTTTTCAGTAAGATTCAAGGAGGAGTTAGATAAAACACACCAAGGAACTTTATTTAAACAAGTCTGCAGTTAATTCCTAACTGTCTCTCTCCCTGTCTCCCTCCACTCTCCCCTTCCACCTACTGGTGTGAGCTGAGTCACTTCCTTGTAGCTGTCCCCTTACCCTGTGTATTCACTCTGACTCCTTAGATTTCTCTTCCTGCCTGCGGTCTTAACCTTCCTACTTAGGTCCACATATATTGATACAGTCCAGTCTCTTGCCGTGCAGAGATTGACTTGCAAAACTCACTATAGAGGTGGCCATCTAACCTCTGTTTAAAAACGTCCAGTGGAGGAGATTTCACTGCACTGCATTTCATTGTCATCAAGTTCTTGTTTATTTATTTAAGTATAGCATTTATGCCCCACCCTTAAGCCATAAAGGCTACCAAATAAATTTGCAAATTGTTAACTTGATAGTTGTCTGCTCTCAAGTTTGCAATCTGAAAGACATAAAACACAAGGAGAAGGGGATGGGAGTGAGGAGAGGATTAGGTCCAGAAGATGCTGTTCTGCCCCTCAGAGACCACAGTACTGGCAGCTGAGATAGAGGGAGGCCTCTCACCAGCTGCTGAGACTAAGACATGATGGTGCTGGGTCAGGATATTGTCAGATCAGCCACAGTCGCTAATGTTTAACAAACTCTTTTCTACTAATTTATATGGAGGCTTGCTGTCATGCATCCTACTGGTGGAGTCCTCCTTAAAGGGCCCCCAGTGATTGGCAACAGCCAGAAGCCACCCTTGCCAGTGGCCCAGAAGGTGTTTGAGAGAGATAATGGTTTGCTGGAAGAAAGATGGTCCACTTCAGCAGTACATGGACAATGGTACTGAAAAGGCAGGCCAAAGGGAATAGGAACAGAAACTGGAAATCATGTGTTAGAAGAAATGACAGTAGCTGTAATACATTATTTTTGAAAAAAGTAATTGCATTATCAGTGATGCTACTTTTCAAACAATAATGAAGAAATAGGTAACACTGTTATATTTTTGGTATTATAAAACAGCATTTAATCATTACTCAAAAACTTTGGAGTTTAGCAATAATCTGTGGGGACTTTTGACCATTTTTAAAGTGATGCTAAAAAAAATCTAAAAGTAATGGAAAAGTAACATATTTTGAATTCGTTACTAACTTAATACATCTATTCTATAATTCAAAGTGCCTGCCAAGCTATCTGCTATACGAATACTACACAAATTCACATGTGTGATCAAGAGATTGTGTTATCCAGTTAGGTCCAAAACAAAGAGGATAGTACAGTTTTGGATCTGATCTGCCAAATATTTCAGGAACCTATGGATCAAATGCTTCAGGCTGATGCGTGTATAGTTGCTTTTAAAATAAATATTTATAAATGGATTTTGTCCAAACTGCATATTTAGACATAAGCATATTGAACATGTTCATGCAAGTTTACGATCAATTGGAATATTTCAACTTTTTTTGTGAAGTTGCTGTTTTTGAGCCATTTTGTATGGAACTTGGTGTGAAACAAATGTTAAGGACTATAAATGCAATCAGTCCAAGTCATAAGACAAATCATCCAAAGATATCAACATTAACTCATGAGATGTTGAGTGACTTTCCTAATTAGGCATAAAGTAACAAGTTACCTTCTGTAACAAAGGAAAGAAAGCCCAACATGTTTCTTTTGAAAAATGATGTTCCAAGCCCTGAGCAGGGGCCATTGCCAATTGCAACAAAGAACTCTTTATGAATAAAAGTTTAATGATGTGAAGAGACTCTCCTCATGAGGATGTTTTCTTCCAGAGGTTCCCAGTGAGCTCCAACTAAATCTTGGACTTGTTGTGGCAGATCTGATGGAAAAGCTTCATTTCCAGGCTGAAGAAGTTGCTAGAACTCTGTCTCTACGTCAGGTCTGAACACAATACATCTCACATTCTTGATTTTTCCTTTTAACTTATGTTCTTGGACTACCTTGACTGGGCCTTTTACTTAATCCTTGCCTGTTACCACATCCTGAAATCTTGACTGGTTTTAACCCTTGAATCTGCTGTTTGCTCCCTAGCTGTTGCAGATTCTTAGAACCCTGTCTGCCTTGGCATCGGACTGCTATTAGAATTTCTTCAAGCCCCACCCCTGCAAAATTTGTAATATCACCCTACTCCTTATAATATACAGATTGACATTTCTAACACATGCAGTAGGTGGCTGTCCTATGAATATTATGAACCCACTCTTATCAATCGAGACTTAGGTGCTTGCCACACTTGTCAGTTATTTCAGGTTGTCCTGTTCAAAACCACTTCACCTGTACTCATGCAGATAGCTGAGTGTTGTACCCTCACCAGTCCAGCTTCCACTGTTTTCTGCCCTATAGGTATCTCATTACAGACAATGCCATTCACACTACCTTGTTTGTCCTGCATTGTACAGCTGTAATAATGCAATTATGGCATGGTGCTACAGTGATATTACACTACTACCTTAAAAAAACCCAACATTTTAAAAATAATGTTTGTTTGTTTTTTAAGTAACACTGTGACATGTGGGACTGCAGGAAAACAGAGGGGAGATTTTTGAAAATATCCCCTTCAGTAAAGACATTTGAATAGTGACTTCCAAAGATTAACAGATCAGGAGTCACTGTTATTGTACTGTAACAGCAAACAATTTATAAAAAAAAAAACTAAAAAGTGTTTCAAGAACATAGAGCATAGAAAACAGACCAGGATGCACAGCTGTTCTCTTGGGGGGTCTTGTCCTTCTCACCCAAGCACTAGAAGTAGCCTGAGGCTTCCCTGCTGGGAATCCCCAAGGAAAGAATGATCGGATGATATCTACACCATGCATCATATTCAATCATTCCCTCAGTAAAGTGGAATGAGAGACTTGCACTCAAACTGGTTACGTAAACACAGTGTGAAAGGGGTTCATTAACAAATTGTTTCCAGCAAGGAAAAAATTTAGTTCCCAATGACACTACAGCACAACAGCATTGGAAGAGCCATGACATTGTGGAACAACAGTATGACAGCACCATGTGATAAGCATGTGTGGACAGTGTGCCACTAACCTCAATCAACAACTAGAAGCAAATGCAGAGACAGTAACACAAGCACATGTTGCCATCCCCTCATTACGAATCAAATTGTAAAACAGATAACATGCACATGTACGGTATACTGATTGAAACCAGCATTTATAAAATTGGTAATTTTTATAGCATACCAGATAGGTGCTAAGGCATGTTACTCCAAAACATAGGTGACGCAAGGGCCAACCCTGTGATGCCAGTGCCTCCCTGCAAAAGTGGGGAATGAATTAGCTCAAAGAGGAGGCTTGCGAGAGGGGGGCAACATAGCGAGATCTTTCCTACCAGCGTTTATGGGCACACGCAGGAAAAGAACCAGCCAAAGATGAAAAAGTAAGCTGAAAATGTGTTTTTATTGGGGAGAATTCGCTCATGCATGCACACAAAATATGCACAATCATGCATTCACACAAGAGCTAACAGAAAGAGAAAGGGAGGAAAAATTATAGAGGCTGAGGGGCTTGGGAGGATTTATAATTACCAGTCCAGAAGAGTAGTGAAGGGCAGAAATGTAATTTGGCTTAGGTAGGACCTAAGGACAGTTCTCATTCAGGAGCTAGACAGACAGAGTGATGGGTAGACCTTTTGAGAGACTGTACTGAGCATCGTGAAATCAGGGTTGTTTGTACCCTGAAAATAGCCTAAGGCAGTGAAGGTTCCAGATGCAAGACAAAGGGAACCTGTTGCGGACAATGGGTCTGGAATGGACTGATTGGCTTCAATGTCTTGGTTGAGAGGGGGTTTCTTGGTTGAGAGGGGGTTTCTGGGCTATCTGCAGTGGGATATGCACACAGTAGGGGTCTTGGGCACCTTACTGTTTTCTGATGTTGGCAGTCGATAGGATTCGCTCAGAGCCATTAAGTCAGGCTTTCTTGGCTAATTTCAGAGAGCTTTTGACCTGGCCATGCTGAGGTCACCTCTGACCTATCCGAGCCACTGTTTCTTTCTTCCACATGGACTTGCTAGCCATAAGTATAATTTATATTTAATGCCAACGCATCTGCCAATTATATATGGTGCCAATTAGACCATATCAAAATGTGGGGGTGTACAGCCTGGTAACAGGCACTCATGAAGTTTAATTTATAAATATATTGGTTTCTATTAACTTAACACAACAATGTGTTAAATACCAAAGTTTAAAAAACATTTAATACTGAGCACCCAAGGCAATGTGGTAGAGTGGGCAACTGTTTTCCCTTTGAAGACCACAAGCAGCGGTGGACAGAAGGCTGGAAGCCTCATGCTAATGATGAGAGGATGAAGCTGGCACTGAGTGGAAATTGATTCCCCCTTTCTCTCCAGTCACATATACACAGCCTCCAACATTGACAACCTCCCAACAACCTTTTTCAGCCTTTCTCCCACTTCACATCCACCATTCTCTCTCTCTTTCACTCTCTCTCTTAAAGATGTAGAACTTTACTCTATTACTCAGAAAGCCTGCTCTGTTCTTTCCGGTGCTTCCTGCAACCACTGGAGACTGCTGTTGGAAATAGGATTATGTCAGTGTCAGAATGACCATTCTTGTTTGCCATCTTTCCCGTGACAATTTCATTCTACACAGCCCATCAGACAACTGTTAGGTGGCCTCTGTTGAGGACAACGTGCAAGTGATCTATCCTCATCATCCTCACTCAAATCACACTCCAGCCTGTCTAATTACAGTGGCTAAGGTAGTCTTAGTACAGTGTAATTTGCTTGGGGATGAAGATACACAGAAAGGATTATTCCTGCACATCACTTCACTAGTAGAATCCCTCTTCCCAGCTAGCCAAACAGCTAAGTGGCTATGTGTCAGGAATCGAAATCACACACACAAATGTAACAGTGCCAATACACTATTTATTAGGAGTGTGATGCGTTGTACAGGACTTCAGTGAGTGAACTGAGAGCAATTAGCAGAAATCAAACATTAGAAGCAAAAGATTCTTTTCCCACAGCAAGAGACCTTGAAACTGCCAGCTTAGGCTCGTGGTTCTTATCAGTGCTGCATTCCTAGCTTTATCTAATGGTCTCTGGTTCCCATCCTTGGTTACAAGCAAGCAGCTAATTAACTACTACTACATGTCCCATACTGAAATATGGAGGGCTACCCGACACTATATTTTGGCAAAGGTAGTAGTTGTACAATGGTCTTCAGCATAAGGGGGAACTCAGAAGAGGCCTTAGGCATCCACAGCAGCCCATAGACCAATGCTACTCAAAGTAGTTGTCCCTGGACCAATGGCATTTTCTGAGCCATTGGCTGCTGGTCCCTAGCATGTTTCCTAGGGGGAAAAGAAAGAATTGTACCCAGTGGACACAAATTTAGTGTCATTTCCTGGCACGTGGGAAAACAATAATTGCTGGTCCCCTGTATCAGATAGCCAAAGATGCACTATTGCCTATATGTACTTTCACATATGTGAAGTTTTTTCGTTTTTTTTACAGCAAGTCCCAGAATCTCCCAGCATGCATGGACAACTAATTTACAAGCTCTGAAAATAGTTAAGGCTGTTGCTGTTGTGGTGGTGGTGGTTGTTTGCCTTCAAATCATTTCCAACTTATGATGATCCTAAGGCAAACTTATAATGGGGTCTTCTTAGCAAGATCATAGATGGAAATTAGAAATAAGAAACATTTTGTTGTAGACAAGCATAATCTACTATATAAAAATCAAAGCCTGTGAGTGATCTTGTCTGTTTGTCCGTGCCAGGCAGGAAAGACCTCATATGATTGGCTGTGTGAGGCGGGAAGACCTCATATGATTGGATGGCTGTGAAGATTCTATGGAGTCCTGGGGTTGGCAGTTCAGGGAGGAGCCTTTCGAATTCTCAGCCAGAGGGTTTGGACTGGTTGCTATGAAGGCGTTTGGGGAATTAGAAACACGGGAACTCAAATCCATGTATTTCAACCACATCTAATTCCTAAGGTAAAGTAAAGTGATTCCTAAGGTATTTCAGACAAGTATGACCTATGAGAAAATAAAATCCTAGGCAATGCCAGGTAAATACGCTAGTAAAATATAAAACTAAACATAATAAATTTATTATCTCTAAACATGCCCAGCCAGTCCACCTATTGTAGCTGGCGCTAGGTGCATTTCTGACTTACGGCAACCCTAATGAGAGCCAGTTTGGTGTAGTGGTTTGAGTGCTGGACTACAATCCACAGCTCAGCTGTGGAAACCCACTGGGCGACCTTGGGTGCATCACACACTCTCAGTGCGCAGAAAACCCCATTATAGGTTCACCTTAGGGTCACCATAAGTTGCAAACAACTAAGGCACATAACAATGACAAAGGCAAAGCTATCATAGGGTTTTCTTGACAAGGATGCTTTTGCCTGAGAGAGTGTGAGTTGCCCAAGGTCACCCAGTGGGTTTCTGTGGCTGAGTGGGGATTTGAATGCTGTTCTCCAGAGTCATAGTCCAAAACTAAAACGAGTATACCACTCTGGCTCTGCTTGTCATGCCAAGACTGAATTCCGCACCTGGATAAACATGTGGAAAAAGGCCCCAGTTCCCAGATACTGTGTGGTGATTAGGCACTGTTCTCTTAGCACTGAATTAGAGGCTGCATGAATATATTGCTAACTAGACACTCCAATTTTAAAACAAATAAATTGTGATTATTCAAAAGTTGAAAAGCTATTTGCAGCGTACTCTCCTATAGAATGTTGATAAATCTGAGACAATTTTTCTGTAGATATACAAGTGGCCCTCCTTATCCATGGATTCTGTATCTAACCAACCATGGCTTGAAAATATTTTTTAAAAAATCCAAGAAGCAAACCTCAATTTTTCCATTTTATATAAAGGATGCCATTTTACAACACCATTGTACCTAATGTGACTTAAGCATCCATATATTTTGGTATCCACAGGTGAATACGAAGGGCCACTGGGTGATCTCAGGCAAGTCACATTCTCTCAGCCTCAGGTAAAGGCAAAGGCAACAAATCTCATCAAGAAACCCCCCATGATGGGTTCAGCCTAAATCAATTTTCTAAGGTGAGAGACATGATAGCTAGAAAGAGTCTCCCCTTGTCAGTTGCTGTGTGCCTTAAAATCACTTCTGACTTATGACAACCCTAAGGTGAAACTATCAGAGGGTTTTTTGGAGGGAGTCAAGAGGCAAGAAGAATGTGATCTCTCCAAGGTCATCCAGTATCTGAGAAGGGATTTGAATCCTAGTATCCAGAAGCCTTAAATAAATAAATAAATAAATAAATAAATAAATAAATAAATAAATAAATAATATTTAAATAAATATTTAACTATTTAAATCTAAATTTAAATATTTAAATCTTGTGGTAAGTCTGGGGGAGGGGTGCCCAGCAAGAAATTATATTTACAAGGGGTTCCTGGTAAAGAAAGGTTTAAGAACCACTCCTTGAGAGAATCCACATAACTGTCAAATACATATTCAATTGTACAAAGGAAGTCTTCAATTTAATTGTGCACATAAAATGAACAGTCAATTGTAAACCAAACAAATGTATTTTTGTTTCTTCTGATCAAATGTTGATCTAAATATAATCACCCATTTAAAAAAACACCCGCATACTTTAAAGAGAAAATGTTGACTGAAGAGCCATTAACTTTTTCCTTTCTGCCTCAATGCAGAAATGTCTGGAGGGGGAAAAAGAAGTTCTCTTTTTTGTGTAATAAAATATTACCTTTTATATTTCAGATGCAGCGTTTGAATTGTTTATTCTTTCAATCTCGCTTCGGATATCTAAAAGCAGTTTTAAATGCCAATGTGGACCTTTATCCAGCTTGCTTTATGGGAGAATTAAAAAATCAAATACAGCTGAAAGGCAAAATCAGATCAATTGTTGCTGTCACAGAAATCCTGTCACAAACCTTAATTTTGGCCTCAAAGAGTTTTAATAGTAGGTTTATTAAAAAATAAAATATTTTTTTAAAAAATACCATTACCACAATTCTTTTGAATAAAGCCATTCTCTGCCAGTAACACTGCCCCCAAGGCTTTTAAAAAGAAATGTATTATAACTACAGGTTGGTAACAGAAAGACCTAACCTGTAATTTATGCCCTACATTTAATACTGAGAAGCTTAGGGTCACCTTGAGCAAGAAAATGTATCTCTAAACTATCCCAGTTAATAGATGCCCTATTGAGACTCACTATTCTCCTGCTTAATCTTATTTTGTAGTGCATTCCTAACCATGAGAATCACTCTCAGGTGCCTCATAAATAGCCTTTTGGGAAATATTGATGAGTTTGCTGACTCTAACTGAGGATCTGAAATCATCTTCACATGCTAATGAAAGCAGGGAGACAGGAATCTCTATGGACTAGTAAAGGGAAATACTTATTTAGAAATAAACACCTTTGGAGCCCTCACTGAAAAAAAATGAAGCATTTCACAATATAATTCAATTATACTATACATGCCCACTGAAGATTCTTTGTCCTGATGACATCAAGGCCGTGTGGGTCCCTCCATGAAGGAGAATACACACCCCTCATGGGATCTGCAACATCTTCATCCTTTAAGCACCAGGATCAGGAACTGGTTGTTCAGGATATGGAGCTTCCAGATAGCTATGAACTACTACTATCTGAGTGACCAGGCATGGCTGCTGGCTTTACAGCTTTCCCCTCCATTAAGCAAAGTGAGTCAGCTCTCTCAGGCAGCACACAATGTGTGTGGTGACAACACTCCTGCTCCGTTGCAGCTCCATGACTGCTAAGCTGGTAATTCTAGTTTATTGCGGCACCCCATGCATTTTGCATGAAATGATACAGCCACTAGAATGAGACAGATGGCACAGCAGCAGTAGATAGTTCTTGGGTCAGTGGGAACTCAGATGCTCCACATGTTGCACATCTGTGCAGTAGAAAGCGTCTGTTTTGAGAGCCTTTGCTCCTCTTTGTTTGCTGTGCATGCTTTCCCACTTTACTGTTTTCTGCCTGTCTGCTTATTTTCCTCTTTCTGTTGCTCTAGTTTCTTTCTTTCTTCTTTCTCTTTTCCCTTTATTTTTGCTTTTCTGCTTTCCTCTTTCCCTGCCTTTCCTTCTCCCCTTTCTCTTTCTCTTCTTCTCTTTCTTTGCTTTTGGTCTTCCTGTTCCTTTCCTATGATCCATTTTAATTCATAGGCCCACCTCTAAGGGTATGCCACCAAAAACAGTTATAGGAAGGGTGAGTGTGTGTGCGCGTGTGTGTGGGTGAAAGAGGAGAAGGGAGAAGAAGGAGACAAAGGTCCTTATCCCACTACACTGTTACAATGCTATTGTTCTACTTTAACTGCCCTGGTTGTATCCTTCGGATTTCTGGGGTTTGTAGTTTGGTGAAACACTGGAGCTCTCTGGCTGAGAATTCTAAATGTCTCTCCCTAAACTGCAAATCCCATGATTCCATTTGATATTGCCATGGCAGTTAAAGTGGAATAACAACATTACAATAGTGTAGCGTGATAAGGCCCAAAATGAGATGGGGGGATGGAGGGAAAATGAAGGAAAAGTCTCTGTACTGAAAGTCCTACTGAATTCAATAGGACTTAGAGGGAGGAGAGAATCAGCGAAGACAGTAGGAAGGAGGAGAGAACAGATGAAAGCAGCCTTATGATATTTTTTTAAATAAAAGTATTGGCTGAAGGGGAGGAACAGCATGTGAGCTTCACTCAAGGCAGCCAAAGGTCTAAGGCTGGCACCTTTAGCCATCCTGGTCCTGATTTTGAGTGGTTGGTAAACAAATCCTTATGAAAAGAGAGTGGCCTTGGAACATAAGAGAAAGGTTCCACTAGATCAGACCAAAGGCTAATCTATCCCTGTGTCCTGTTTTTTTTTCAGTGGCTAACTAGATGCCTATGGGAAATCCAGAATCAGGACATGAGCCCATTCCGCTTCTTGCCATGCCAATCCCCAGTAGTGGGCTGTGGTAGATGTTGGAGAAACTATATAGCTATTATGATGCTACTGGTCTAAATTTCTTATGCAAATTTGTTTAATCTCTTTCTAAATCCATCTCAGTTAATGACAACCACTGCATCTTTTGGTAGTGGATTCTATACATTAATTTTTGTGCACTGAGCACATCTTCAATGCTCTTGTTGAGCAACAAGAACCAAATCTTGTGCATCTGGGAAGGTACTGTCCAGATCAATGGGCATATGAGCTCTCAGGTCCTTCCAATTCACTTCTCCTCAGTTTTTGGAAATAGTGTTTCAATCAGTGTAAAGGCATATCTGGTTTAGCCTTGGACATTTTCAAGGTCCTACTAAAGCTGTCCAATGTATCTTCCTTTTGTTAGAGTTGGGAAGGAAATTACCAGAGACGATTTCTAAAAAGAACAGCCAATGTAGAAAAAGGGATGTGACTTTCTTTCCTCACCTTTTCCCTCTTCTGGCTGGGAGTGTTGTCATCAAGGGGTGTGCATACAGACAGAAACTATAGTTTGGGAAGATCAGATTAAGTACAGTAATCAAAATATGTTTGGAAGTACTGAGGGTGCTGGCTTTCTTCCCAACCAGCATGACTGGTTCCTGACTTGCCATTGTTCAGGCTGCCTGAGATTCTGGGATCTGTAGTTCAAAAATGTACTTTCTAAGCTGTGGAAACTTCATTTGGGAGCAGTGAACTTTCGAACACCTATCTGGTATTTAATGCTGTATCTCTGGATCTATTCCAGACCCCAGAGGGCTGCACCATTTGGTTTTGGGCTGCTCTGGAGGGCCACTGTGCCCCATTGTGATTAACATATGAAATGACTGGCAGTAACATTGCTTCTTTCTGAAGTCACCTTTTGGGGCCATTTTGGCGGTGGTGGTGGAGTATTGTTGCAAGGCTGTTGTGGGGCTGAAACAATGTTTTTAAGGATTCTGGAGCTACTGCAACTGTTTTTTAAGCTACATGCTTTGGGGCATGGGGGGCATTGCATGATGGGTCCAAGAACCATGCTGGATCCCCAGGCCTTTTTTAGCCAACATGCCACATGATATCCTCTCCAGTGGACCTCAGTTAATGATTTTATATGTATGCTTAAATAAACAAAATATTACAAAATTATAGCAAGCTGCCGCTGATCTCATTCCAGAGGAAACCAAATGCCCAGAAGCATTCCACCTTTAAAAGTTTTCACAACTTGGAGAACTGGGATCCGTTAGCAGGTCTTTGCTCTTTGGTGTACTTGAACCTTGATACCTCACCCTTTAGAGATTGAGCTTCATTTCTGTAGTAAGCTTGCATGATGTAAATGGAGTGCACCATACAAGACATTTTCTGCATTAGTTACTTCTAGCATTTTTCTGAGTATGTCTTTCTGACCTGATGAAATTATTCAGTGGCAGCATCTCATCTCATCTCATCTCATCTCATTGTTTTCTGATGTGACTGTAAAATCAGCAAGGAAATGATTTGATGTAGTCAATTTAATTTAATATCTTATCTTACGTAGGTCATGGAAGAGGGCAGCCTTCTTTTTGTACTTTGTGACATTCTTTTTCATCCTTACCGCTTTGATGAAACTATAAAAGCATCTGGATGTAAATTGAAGGCTGGTGCAAATCCCATCCTTCAGACTGTATAGATTGGGAGATAACTCCATTCTTTTCATCTCAGCTGTTGCTGTAGTGTTTCACTCATGCTTTTGTAATCCGTCTACAAATTTGTATTCACAGCATACCGAATGGTTCATAGATTGAGAATGAGCTACAGAACCTCTCCCCTCTAGTCCATGGTCTGAGGCTGTCTTGGAAGCTAGTAGTTACCCAAAACTAATTAAAATTGGAGGAATGTTTAACCAGTGTAACATTGAGCGGTCAGTAATTGCAATGCTTGGTGGCTATTTCAGCTGAAACCAAGAATTTAAATGAGTATGACTTTCCTAAGGTGATGCCTCCAAAAAGAATTCAAGGTACAATAATACTTACTGAGCCTATTTGTTCTTCAGTTACAGTTTTGCTACTTACTACCCTCCCAAACTCACTCTGACTTTTGATCTGTTTTTTTCTTTAGTCTAATGTATAGATTGAAGCTTTAAGCACAAGCTTCTTGTAGAGCAGGAGTGGGAGTTGTGCACCACCCTGGACGTTCCTGGACTTCAACTCGCATGAGTCCTAGTCAGCCTAGCCAAGGGCGAGGAATGCTGGGAACTACAGTTCAACAACGTCTGGAAAACCACATAATTACCACTCCCGTTGTAGAGTATGTATATTTACCTAGTTTTTAACACACACCAGAGACCTGTGAGGAAGGTCATGGTTATTTCAGCTACACCCAAGACTCTGTGAAGCTAAAAAAGATGGTACCCAATGCAGTCCTTCAACCCATGCATCTATGCATCAATCCACCCATTCATCCATCACTTTCATTTATATCCCATCTTTCTCCCAGACTGGGACTCAAGGTGGCTTACAAAAAGGCATAAAATACAATAAAAACAGACACAATTAAAATATACAAAATTAAAGTTAAATAGTATTAAATTACAACAGAATTATATTTTTACAGAATTAGAACCCTGTCTACTAATGACAAAGAAAGGATTTGAATCCATATCTAAGGCCAGTTTTCTATCAACAAAATTGAAGGAGTATCTCAAGGACTTTCAGAATTTTCTGACACTAGTACAGTACTGTGAACAGAAGATTTCAGATCCAAGAATGTTAAGCCTCATTATTGTATAGCTTACTTTACAGTCCCTAGTGTTTGTATAGGGATAGTATCCTAAATAAGACTATCTCTATAGAGCAGTTGAAGTTTGGCTGCTGCACTAGGACTTAGTAATGGAATACAAATGCAACATTTTTGTTCGTAGTAACAAGGTCCAGTTGAAGAAGTCCTGGTAATTGCTTATGAGGGCTTTTGTTCAGTGTATTTTCAGATGTATGTAGTTTCTCCACCTGTTTCTTTTTCTCAATGAAAAGTTACGTATCTGGATATGAGGAAGTCTGTGGCATGAAAATCACAGGGCAGCAAATTTTTGTCCTCCAGCAGTTGCTTCTGTTGAAGTAGTTAGGGTGTCCAGCGAGTAACATGACATTGCACACCTCTGTTT
Source organism: Iguana delicatissima (assembly GCA_948472985.1). Classification (NCBI taxonomy): domain Eukaryota; kingdom Metazoa; phylum Chordata; class Lepidosauria; order Squamata; family Iguanidae; genus Iguana; species Iguana delicatissima. Next base: position 65,619 of record CAOKZL010003549.1, read on the forward strand.
GTACATGGAAAGAGGCATTTTGGAAGATGGACTTTGATATTTTGTCGTTCTGGTTTTGAACAGATCCTCATATTTTGTAACCTTCATTTTTAAGTTTGTAGTAACATGACATGTCCCAGATGGGCTTCTATTTGGTCCTGTGTAGCTGGCTGTTGTCACAGGACCAACATAGAATCATAGAGTCATAGAGTTGGGAGAGACCACAGGGGCCATCCAATCCAACCCACTGCTATGCAGGAACACCCATCAAAGCACTCCCAACAGATGGCTATCCAGCCTCTGCTTAAAAACCTCCAAAGAAGGAAACTCCACTACACTCCAAGGCAGCATATTCCACTGCCAGACAGCTCTGACCATCAAGAAGTTCTTCCTGAGGTTCAGGTGGAATCTCCTTTCCTGCAGCTTGAATCCGTTGCTCTTTGTCCTAGTCTGTGGAGCAGCAGAAAACAAGCCCGCTCCCTCCTCAACATGACATCCCTTCAAATATTTAAACATGGCTATCATGTGCCTTCTTAACTTTCTCTTCTGCAGACTAAACATGCTCAGCTCCCTACGCCACTCCTCATAGGGCATGGCTTCCAGACCCTTCACCATTTTGTTCACCCTCCTCTGGACATGCTCCAGCTTGTCGATATCCTTCTTGAATTGAGGTGCCCAGAACTGGACACAATATTCCAAATGAGGCCTAACCAAAGCAGAACAGAGTGGTACCGTTACTTTCTTTGATCTAGACACCATACTCCTATTGATGTAATCAAGAATCGCGTTGGCTTTCTTGGGTGCCGCATCACACTACTGACTCATGTTCAGCTTCTGATCCACCAAAACTCCTAGATCCCTTTCACACATACTGTTATCCAACCACGTGTTGCCCATCCTATATTTGTCCATTCCATTTTTTCTGCTTAAGTGCAGGACCTTACACTTCTCTCTGTTGAAATTCTTTTTTTTTTTTTTTAGCTTTGGCCCAACTCTCTAACCTGTCAAGGACATTTTGAATTTTGACCCTGTCCTGTGGCATATCAGCAATCTCTCCCAATTTGGTGTTGTCTGCAATTTGATCAGCGTGCCCTATATTCCTTCATCCAAGTCACTGATGAAGATGTTGAATAGCACTGGGCCCAAGACAGAACCCTGTGGCACTTCATTAGTCACTTCTCTCCAGGATGAAAAGTAGCCATTGATGAGCACCCTTTGGGTTTGTTCAGTCAACCAATTACAAATCCCCCTAACAGTAGCCCTGTCCAGCTGACATTTTTTAGCTTCTTTGCAAGAATGTTATGGGGAACTTTGTCAGTGGCCTTACTGAAATCAAGATATGCTACATCCATAGCATTCCCTTCATTTATCAAGCTTGTAACTCTATCGTAAAAGGAGATAAGACATGACATGGCATGACTTATTTTTGAGAAATCCGTGTTGACTTTTAGTGATTATGGCATTGTTTTCTAAGTAATTACAAACTGACTGTTTAATGATCTCCTCTAGGATCTTTCCTGGTATTCATGTCAGGCAATAATTTGGGTCCTCTTTTTTTCCCTTCTTGAAGACGAGGACAACGTTTGCCCTCCTCCACTCTGCTGGGACTTCTCCTGTTCTCCAAGAGTTCCCAAAGATAATTGTGAGTGGTTCTGAAATGACTTCTGCCAGTTCTTTTAATATCTTTGGATGTAATTCATCTGGCTTTGGAGACTTGAATTCATCCAGTTTAGTCAACTACTTCTCTACCTATTCTGTGCTGCATTTCCCCTCCTTCCTCACTTGCTTCCCACCCTCCAGGTTGAGTACTTCTGTCCTTCTGGGAGAAAACTGAAGCAAAGAAGGTGTTGAGCAGTTCTGCCTTTTTTGTTCCCTCCTTGTTAGTAATTGGCCATCCAATCTTTTCTTATATGCAAATCAATGCTTAGATTTACATACAATGGACCAAGAACCCCTTCCCATGAAAGATCTCTATGTGCATATCTTGGATGAGCATAGGGCTTCTTCTTGTGCTAGTCAAATGGATGGATGGAAGGGTCATGGCTGAGAGGTAAATCAGACGCAGATGTTATCTCTGAACCGTGCTAATATTGTGCAGCTTTGCTATTAATAGGCACTGCTATACATTTCCAGTTTGTATATTTGTAGTCTGTCTATGCAGGTGGATGCCCTGGCCTTTTGCATGCAGTTCTAAATGCACAGGCTCTGATCAGATTGAGTTGCTGAATGTATAGAACTAGGTCCAAGGACAGCAGCACAATAAAATCCCTCCTATGTATTCAGCCTCCATAAATGGAAAGCCCCATGAAAAGAATCACACTTGTTGTCATGGCATCTGTAATGAGATACTCAACTGGAAACACACACACACACACACACACGTTTCACCCTCAAAACAGGAATAAAAAGTGCCACTTATAGTTATTAAGCTTTCAAATGCTCCAAGAGGGAATGGATATACCATCTCTGCATCAATTCTCTTTTCATGTCTTTTGAAATTATGTACTCTACTGACTAATCAAAATGTCTGTCAGTGAAAACAGTGCAGGGCTGTTAAGCAGTGGAAAAGAGAAAGATCATTGCAAAAATGGATACCCAAATATGTACTGGGGAGTATTTGTGTGCATGTGTGTCGTGTGTGTGTGTGAAGCAAAAGAGAGAAAATGAAAGAATGAAATTAACTGACAAAAGATTTCACTCTACGGATGTATAACATTTTGATAGCCCTTTAACTACCATGGGTGTAATCTATGGAATTTTGGGATTTGTGATTTGGTAAGACACTAGAATTCTATGGCAATGAATTTAAATACCTCATGAAACTGCAAATCCCAGCATTCTGTAGGATGGAGCCAAAACAGTTAAAATGGAATCATAGTCTATAATTGTTTAGCATGAAAGAATTCAGTACAGACCGTAAGAAGAGAAGTGTCAGTGAATATGAATGCATTTCCAGCAAAAAGGACAACAATAAATTACCAGAGTTACATAAGCATATAAGTTAGCCATTGAAGAGTTGTTGTGTGCCTTTGAGTCATTTCCAACTTCTGGCAACCCTAAGACAAACCTATCATGGGATTTTCTTGGCAAGGATTTGTTCAGAGAGGGTTTGCCTTAGCCTTCCTCTGAGGCTGAGAGAGTCTTACTAGCCCACTGGGTTTCCATTGCCAAGTGGGGACTTAAACCCTCGTCTTCAGAATTGTAATCCAGTGCTAAAACCACTACACAACGCTGGCTCTGTCACAGAAAAGTATAGTCATAATAACCCTTGATGGTGATTGCTGGGTGGAGTTAGGATAGCGCACTGGTGCCTTTCTGCTTGCCACTTTTGGGATGGCAGTATTGCAACAGATGCCCCTGCTGTACCTGAGTCAGTGACTGTTGCTGTTGGTTCTTTTGTCATTGGTAAGTGGCACAAATCCCTGAGGATGCTGAACCCAAAGCCAACCTGTTATCTGAGTAAGGACTGGCACGGCAGAAAATGTTACACAATCTGTGAAGTATGGCCTACTGCACCTGCATGACATAGTCCTCTTGCATTCTTCTTCTTGCTGAGAGAGGATGGGGAGAACCCTTTGAGCAATTCAGTCTCTGTTTTTGTAAGCTCTTGCGTCAATTTCTTGACTTGTTTTCAAGTTCTTATATTACACATCACAGGTAAACTGGGGCAAACTTTTGGTAAGTAAGAGCCATGAATCTTTGGGATATCTCATAGTAAAGCTTGTCCTCACCACAGCCGGTCCCAGTTTCAGTTCCCTCTCTGTTCCCCTCCCTTTATCCAGGTGCTGGAAACTTATGCTTGGGTACTACGTCTACTCCGTATTTCCCAGGCATCATCTTTGCATTTCACAGCTTTTTCTCCTCTGATTTCAGAAATACAGAAATTCAAATGCAAATATAAAAAATGAGCTATATCTTCTTCTTTGCATTAACTTGAAGCACTAACTGGGCAAAGGAAATCATCATCAACAAGAACGCATCTTCCTTTCGTATGTTCATGTGAATTATGCGTGACTGTAATCCTGTTACACTGTTACTAACAACAAGTACTCTCCTGCATTGCTGTATATGCAAATGGTGTACCTCCATGTGCATATCTCAACCGGACATAAGGTATGGAGTTTCCTTACAGTTATAAGAAGACTCCAAATCTTTAGTATAGTACCAAAGCAACAGTAAATAAGATTTAGGATAGAATACAAAAGTAATCTAAGTGCGTTTCAGTAGCTGTAAATGAACTTGTCTTTGTTATACAGAGTCCAGCCCAGCATTTACCACATACAATATCAGCTCTTCTGACATTTCCATTTGGTTCAGACCAGTCAGTAATTGCTCAGGGTATGGTTACAGCATGCCACATTCAGCCCTACTTGCATTCCATTCTGCAAGAAGTTTTTGAGCTAAAATCTCATGGCTGGTCTTACTTATCCTGCCCCTGAAACTAAATCTATCTGTAACATATGCTTTTAAAGGGAAAATAAGTAGAAAATATATCTCCAGATTTTCAAGAACAAGCGTAAAAATACATAACACATGTATTTCTCACTAGTATATTTACCTGGCATTGCCTGGGATTGTATCTTCTCATAGATAATACTTGTTAGAAATACCTTAGGAATTACCTTACCTTGGGAATTAAATGAGGTTGAAATACACAGATTTGAGATCCTGTGTCTCCAGTTCTCCAAACCGTATTGTTGAGTACCTGTAACTTTTCCCCATATTCTCCAATCCAAGCTGTAATCAGAGTTATTAATATACAGAGGTTGGGTTCCTGAGGGACTACACTGCCCACGTTCTTGTTGCTAGGTCTCGTCTCCATAGCAACTGGCCTGAGCTCTCTGGCTGAAAATTCTAAAGGCCTCTCCCTGAACTGCCAACCCTAGGATTCCATAGAATCTTCACAGCCAGCCAATCATGTGAGGTCTTCTCGCCTCACACAGCCAATCATATGAGGTCTTCGCCTGCCTGACGCAGACAAACAGACAAGCTCACTCACAAACTTTGACTTTTATATAGTAGATTAAATGCAGAGGTCATTCAAGATAGGGTTAACCTGAACACGTGAGGGGAAAGAGAAGGCTAGTCCTGTCCCCATCCTTCATCTCTCATATGGAGAGGTGAGTGTCAATGTGGAGATTGACAGTAGGAATAAGTCTTCAGGTTGTCCAGTCACATGAAGAGGTTGTATGAAGACGTTGGTACGATATATCACATGTGGTGGTCATGTCCCAAAGCTAAGAAATATTGGACCGATGTACATAATAAAATTTGTGCTATAATGAAAGTTCAGTTTGCCAAGATACTGGAATTGTTTTTGTTAAATATGACAAAGGTACTTGATGGTAGTAAAGTAAAGAAATATTGGCAAATAATTCTTTATATGATAACAACAGCCTGGATAGAATATGCAAAGCTTTGGAAAACTCAACAAATATCTACAACAGAACAATGGTGGGGAACATTTATGGAAAATAGAAATGCAGATATAGTTTCACAGAAACTAAAGGGGAAAACAGACAATGAGATCAAAAAGGAATGGCAGATTGTAATGGGTAATTGCTGGGCACTGTTAAATGAAAATGAGTGATTCATGGTTAAGATAACTAATGAGGGGGCTACTGATGTAAACCATGGAACTATAATGTAGAGAATGAAATGCAAGAACTATCATGTAATATTGTCAGCTTAAAGCAGTACATTGATATAACTATGTTAAAAGATGTTGGAAATGAAATCTAGATCAGTGTGGAAGATCAAAAATATTTCATGTAAATTAACAGTAATAATGTTTGTTTTATATGTGAAATTTGAATAAAATGATATAAAAAAAGAGGTTGTATGTATCACAAATACAGTTTACTTCAGACTATCACTATTCACTTAAGAGAGTAATAATGGACTAAAAGAGCTAGTCTGCTCTCTCTTGTCTCATCTTCGGAGTAATGCTGTCCACACCTCCTGGATAAAGATATTGTGTGTCATATTTTATGGCTGCTACCTCTGCCTTCAGTTTGGAGGTGTAAACTCCAACCTGTGTAGATTTATAGGTAGACAGAAAGGTGTAAAGAGATGATAGAATATTGTTTTGCATGCCAGATTCCCCCACGTACTTTTCCTACTTTCCTTAAGAAGAAGAATGATGAGAGGATAGAAGCCAATGAAGGAAAACTTGCTACTGTTGTTGTGTGCATTCAAGCTGTGTCCAACTTATGGTAACCCTAAGGTGACCATATCACAGGATTTTCTTGGCAAGATTTGCTGAGAGAGGGTTGGTCTTTGACTTCCTCTCAGGTTGAGTGTGACTTTCTCGAGGTCACTCAGTGGGCTTCCATGGCCAAGCAAGGATTCAAACTCTGGTCTTGTCACATGTTACCCATTTGCACGGCCGGGGGGGGGCGTCTCGCGCGAAAAGCCTCAGCAGGAACGCTGCCACTTTCCTGCTCCTTGAGTTCTGCAGCTCCTGGTTGCGCGAGTGCCCTGCCCCTTCCTACCACAGTGCAACCTGGGAATTGTAGGCTAGCGCTGAGGCAGGAAGCATGACCGGCCTGCTCGTCCAACGCACCGCAGGGCAGGTAAGTGCGTGAGGGCCCCTGGAGCCTTGCATGACTGCGCAGCATTTTCGGCTTGAAGCCGAAAATAAAAAAATGAGCGCGCTGTTCGCGTTAGGCTTGTGAGTGTTACGTAAATGAGAGTGCGTTGTACAGACCGGCACTCTCATTTATGCGACGCTCAAGGAGCCCTCTTGCAAAAGAAACTGCGTGCGAAAAGGGCCATAGTCTAGCTCTCAAACCACTATACCATTGGCTCAGAGATGGAGGAATCTATGGGCAGAGGTTGAAAAATGATTTTTTAAAATGTAATATTTCCATTTCTCAAGTACTTTAAAAACAACGTACAATTCATTCCATTGTTCATTGTTTTTTCATTACATTTCATTTCTTCTTTTCTTAAAAAAAGTCCTTACAATTAGTAAGAGAATGGTACAAAACTTGAAAATTTCCTCTTAGATGTCTCTAAAATGTCTTAAAATGTCCTTTGTAGATAACTGTACAAATAACTAGAAAATGTTACTTGTAAAAGTGATCAGAAAACATTACTCAATGTAACTAATGACGATTTCTGCCCTACACTGTTATAGTGCTATTATTCCACATTTAACTTCCTATGAAATCCTGGGGTTTGTAGTTTAGGGAAAGGCATTTAGAATTCTCAGCCAGAGAGCTCATTGGTTTCTGTAAACTACAAACCCCAGAATTCCACAGGATGTTGAAAGTTGAATAAAGGCACTGTTAATAGTGTAGGATGGAAATGCCCCAAAAGTGCCTTTGTTACACTAATAAAATAACTTCAGTTCTACTACTTGAGCTAGACTTGAAATGTGCTCATTCCGTAAGAATTGTAGCTCTTTGCTGTTGTTATGTGTCTCCAAGTCATTTCCAACTTATCTATCATGGGAGTTTCTGGGGCTGAGAGTGTGTGAGGTCACTTTTCCATACCTTAGTGGGGAATCAAACTTTGGTTTCCAGGGTTGTAGTCCAATGCTCAAACCATGATACCATGCTAGTGCTCTGGTAGCCCTTTAGAGGTAACTATTTTGCTTGTGGCTCATCAGTTCCAAACACTATCTAGGGCAAGGCTTCCCAGGCTATCAATATGGGAGATTCACAGTTTTTAATCCTAATGTCCCAAGAACTGGTACTATATTTGTGCCCATTGCCTACAACTGTTTCTTTCCTGGAAAACTCTCCATAGACTGATTGCCAATGTCATTTGGGCCACCACTTTGAGTAGCACTGGTCTAGAAGACATAACCCAGATGACCTTTAGATGTTAAAACTGTCACATGATGGAAGTGTTCTTGTGTGGTTTTGTCACATGGTGTTGCTGCATTATGTAAAGGCTCTGTGCTATGCGACCAGGGCCAATCAGAAGAATGCATCTTAAATAATAATTGCTTATGGGTCTATCAAGTGGTAACAATGGGTGGGCATGGTTATCAGGTGGTGGGTCTTTAAATGTTTAAATATTACAGCAGTGCCTTGGGATGCAGCCATGGAAAAGTGGTTCCTGCACCACAGTTCTAATAAAAGGTTCCCAGGTGCTTTTGTATTTTGTGTCTAGTTCACCCACCAGCTGGACCAATTTCTTGCATTAGTACACACTACTACTTACTGACAAACCTAATTAGATCACAGTCACATCAAAAAGGTAATTGGAAGTAAGAGGTTAGCAGAAGCAGAGTTTAGAGCTTGGTCAGTGCATTCAAAGAGAGAGGAATGAGCTATTGAATGTAAATGTATGTGTGTACATGCCTTCAAGTTGCTTTTCAACTTATAGCAACCCTATGAATTTCACAAGATTTTCTTAGGCAAGGAATACTCAGAGGTGGTTTTGACAGTTCATTCTGAAATGTAGCCCACAGCACCTGGTATTTGTTGGTATTCTTCCATCCAACCAGTAAGCAGGGCTGACCCTGCTTGGCTTCCAAGATCAGACAGGACGATCAGACAGCCTTTAGACCCAACTCTGTTCCGCAGTAGAGTGTTATAGCGCTATGATTCCACTTTCAACATCCTATGGAATCCTGGAGTTTGCAGTTTCCGGAGGGGCCACTTGGCCCCTCCAGAAACTGCAAACCCCAGGATTCCATAGGATGTTGAAAGTGGAATCATAGCGCTATAACACTCTACTGCGGAAATGGCCCCAGTTCAGATCCTCCTTTATCTTGTTGGCATGTATTTATTTACCAAATTAATAGCCTGTATTCCCATTACAATTTTACCTACCAGGTATATATCATTTAACAAAACTCCTTTTCACAGCTTTTTTATGGCAGCCCAGCCCAGCTCCTCTTTTTTTGTCTTCTATCTAGCTGTGATGTTTTGTTTTGTTTTTTCCTTTCCACATCAAAAGTGAGAGGATGGTGAAGGAGGGCTGGGGAAAGACAGACTTTTAGTGTTGGATCTCAGCAGTGTGTCTGCAATAAACAGTGCAATAAAACCTGATCTGGGAAATATAGGATTCTACTCTAGGTGATGCTATTGTAGCTTTGTGTGTTTATGTACAACGGGCAAGATAAACTGCTGCTTCCAGAATCACTGACTGAGTATGTATAAAGAACAGAAGAGAAAGAAAAGGGGAAAGCAGCCTGTCTCACTTGCTACTCTGGCATGTTGAAAAAACATAGATCCACATGTTTTGTCACCACAATGGAAATTGAAAATTGGAACCTGCTGAAAGAAAAAAGAATAATCCAGGATGCATTTTGAAAGAAGCTTTCAAGTGGTCCCTTGAGGATTCAAAATATTTTTGTTTACTGATGGAAGGCTTACCAGACCTGATTGTTTAATTTCATATACGCATAATGTTTGAACGAAAGTTTGTTGACAATGCTGAACTGCTTCTCCTTTTTGTGGCATTGGAACCTATACTTATTCTTTACTTATTCTTTACAAAGTTTCTGTTAAAGAAGTAGAGCCCAAGAACACATCTACTTTGTTAATTGACTTCGGCCCTTTCTGCGTGATGACAGCATCCCAGTATGGGGACACAACAGGAGCGGACTGTGATGACACTTCTATATGACATTGTCATGGTCCCGCCCTTCTCACATCACCAGCCGGTACAATCGTGGGCTATATCGTGCGAGCCTTCCTTTGCTGCTAGCTGTGCAGAAAAGCGAGAAGCACAATCTATGTGCTTCCTCCCCTGCTGTAGCATGGGAAGAAGTCCAGCTATAGTCCAGAAGAACAGAGCACATCTCTCACACTCCCTTCCACAGGCAGCCTTTGTGTGTGGAGAGGAGCATTGGAAACACGTTCCCATTTCAGTATAGGCACTGCTGGGATTGTGATGAGAGGACACGGGATAGCGCTGTGGTGCAGAAAAGGCCTTTTTTAACTGTACAATTTTGCCATATCCTATTGCATGACCAGAGAAAGCTTCTTTCCGTTTTATCCCCTCAACAACCCTATGAGGTAGGCCAGGCTGAGAGAAAGAAAGAGAAAGGGGGGTAGGAGAGAGAATGACTGACCCAAGGTGACCCACTGAATTACATGGCTCAATGAAGTCTTGAACTCAGATTTTATGTTTTTGGTGCAAATTATCTTGTGAGAGTTTTGACATGAAAGACAGCACACAAATTCTGAAATAAATAAATTATAAAGGAAACTTGGACAGCTCATTTTGTGTTTGTTGAAACAGAACCAAAAACTTCTATTGTTTACCAGACATCATTGTCTGGAACAATTTGCTGTGCAGAAATCTCTATTACGCAACAATATAGGGTATTTGCATAGGTGGGCTGTGTCTCTCAAATTATGCAGGCATACGTGGAAATAAATGTCACTGAACAAAGGCTTGGTTGGGCTGGTAGTAGAATTATTGTTACACGTATAAAACAATATAGCAGTTCACAGTTTACTGTGTTTTTCACATTGCTCTGAGGAAAAGCCATTGCTATTTTATTTTGTCTAGTTTGAAGTATCATTCCATTTTACAGTATTTTTCTTTTTATGTTTTGTTATCTTCCACACTGAGCTTTCAAGCTGCAGCAAGTGAAGATGGAAATACTGTTAGCCCTCCATTTTTGTGAACTTAACTTTCATGAATTTGATTATTTACAAGTTTCTCCAAACCCTGCCTCCTCCATCTCAAGCACTTCTCTTCTGGTTGAATCTCCCCTCTGGCAGCTCTGTCCAGGCCATGCAGCCCTTTAAAACTCCACCTCTGGTCTCTAACCCCACAAATGTGGAGGTCTGACTATACATGGAAATCCAAAGTGGTTGGATATGTATGTGCATGTTACAGAATATCAATATAATTTCAAAAGTGAAGGTTTTTTTTTTTAAAAAAAAAAAGCTTCTGTGACATGTATAGGAAAATAGAATGCAGGAAGAACAATTTAATTTCCCCTCCTTGCATTTCTTTTCTCTTGGCTGAAAATAACCCATCCTAAGCATTTTGAATATTCCTTCTACATGAAAAATAAAATACCTGTACCTTTCTCCAAGATGAAAGAGCATGAGGATGAATGCTGGATTTATGCTAAAACTAAGCAAAGTATAGCTTAGAGCCTGAGGTTGTGAGGAAGCTCTGAATATAACAACAAGTCCTTTAAAACTGACACAATTTAGGACCTCACGATATACAATGACAAAAAGTCACACCATTCACTTCAGATTTCAGTCTCTGGGACCGAGTCGTGTGTGTGTGTGTGTCTATTCACACTCTCTCACACATATACATAGACTATCTATCCACATACACACATCTATCCTCATACACACCCACACTATTATGCACATGCATGCATTTCCTCAAAGAATCAAGGAGTTCTAAATTATGTATCATTCAGCACTCATAATTAAAAGTCTGCATTCAAATGAATGATTTTTTGTAGATGAGAGACTCAGTGCAAGAAGCCAGTATGGTATATACTGATTCCACAAAATTAAGGCAATGGACACGTTTTTTAATGGATGTGAATGTACGTTGCTAAAAGGGGGTGAGATGATATACCATCAACCTGTGGTTGATGGAAATCTGGCTGTGTGTGCTCTCAGCCTAGTGGGATTTCTAGCCAAAGCTTTTTGTGAGATCTCCTTTCCTTTTCCATGGAATTTTAGGTGGGGAAAGGGTTGAGACAATTCAAATCTTTGTCTTTTAGTAATCCAATTTAATCTTTCCTCATCACTTCTTCTATTTTCTTCTTACCAAAGAAAACTCACTAGGGAAGAAAGAATAGCTGTACAGTACTGTTTGGTTGGTAGGGAAACTAGGAGCTGATGGTTAGCCTATTTAATACCTAAGTAAGTGTTACTGGCTAGCAGTGATCAGTTCTTTCCAGAATCCATATCAGGACTCCTATGGAGAGTATCAATGTTCAACAGACATAATTATTATTTTCCTTCACTCCGATGTAGTCCAGAATCTGGACTCAGGCCTGGGAATATCTGTGCTGGTTCTTACTTCTTTTCCAAGCAACAGTAATTATTGATACACACAGAGAGAGAGAGCGTTCCTTCTAGATTCTAATTTGCTTTGATCAGAGCAGATGCCAATAGGGGATTCCCTGCCTACAAGCAAATACTAGCTTCAGAAGAAGGATTTGCCTGAGAATTGCAGCCAGGGAGGAAAGGATTACCTTTTCTTCCTCAATTTTCTGGGCATTTTCTGGTCCTATTAACTATCAGCTTCAACAAGCTGATACAATTAATATTTTTTTTAAAAAACTTGAATTGTTAGATGCATTTAATGTTGCCTTTACATGTCATTTGGCCTACATGCAGCAGTTACTCCGCGTCCTTTTAGTTCACTGCTGAGCAGTGGCCTCTCAGTGAGCTTCAATCATGAACAGGAGACTCTATAGGGCTCTGTATCTCTCTCTGACATCTGGCTGGCCAGCTAACAGCGCATGATTGCTTTATGGTTCCTGTACAAGTAGCACTGTGTGATAAGTAAATATTGCGTGAGAGGATATCACCTTTCACTAACAAACATCACAGCTAAATTGCCATTTCAAGTTATGTTTACAGTAGGAGATGGGCAGCTACAACTTAAATCTGTCTAGAGCTGTAACCCAGGCTCTGGTATAGAGGAAAAGGGAGAAGAAATGAGAAGGAGAAAGAAAAAAAAACTTGTAGGTGTTTTACAGTTTCTTATAACTCAACCAAAGAAGACACTTGATTGTAGAATGTTAGAACGCTATGGCTGGGTAGTGAACAGAAGGTGAATTAGGGATCTATTGACAGATTTATGGATTGTAAGTAGATGAGTAAAGATTTCTCACTTCTGATTTTTTAACAACAGCAGCAGCAGAAGGATTCCTCCAGCACCCTAAATTATACTGTTGACATGAAGAAAAGTATGGGAGCATCAATGAAGAGATGATTTTTGTAAATGGATACTGAGCTCCATTCTTTATTGCATTCCAATTCTCAGAACAGAAACACAGCATGTCCCTATGCTAACTTTTTAACATTTGGTTAGTAATAAAATTAGTGGCAGCTATTTATTTATTTATTTATTTATTTACTTTGTAAATCTGATTTAATAACATAAATATGCCCTCTACTTGAAGATTGCAACTTTTTTCTTCAGCGGCAACATTTTACAAAGAAAATTCTCATTAAGATCTATGAGGTACTTGTGCAGTTGAGATTCAAAAGTTTCCTTCAGACTTTCAGGCTCTAGCATCATATATATTAGCAGTTAACAGAAGGGAAAACAAATGTTATCAGTTGTTTTGAATTTATAGTCTAATGCACAGATGACAATCTCCAAAGTTGCACTAAAACTATGACAAGTGAATTAGACACTGACTTACAAGCCCACAAATCCTATCAGAAGAGGTAGCCGTACTTGCTCCCGGTGTCTTGCAGTGCTTTGATTTCTTCTCCCATCAAATATCTCTCCTTCCTTCCTATGCATAAGGAGCTCTGGGACTTGTAGTACTTGATATGACAGGCCATGTTGAAGAGAGGAAAACAGTTTCACCAGCCAACATTCTGTTTTAGAGCAGCCATTCTCAACAGGGGCCGTAAGGCCCCCAAGGGGACCCTGGCACATTTGAAGGGGGTCACAAACTGTGAGAAGGGAAGCCCCAAAGGTTTATGGAGTCCCTGTAACTAAACTGATGAACGACTCAAGCAGCAAACTTATGTGGAGTCAATAGTTTTCCTCCTATTTATAACATCTTTCCAACACATGGTTTGACAGTTTGCTTGACTATCATTGTCTGATTTGGAGCCCAGTATCATGAAACTTGCAGAAAAGCACTAAGTTCAAGGATCAAATTAGGCCCACTAGATGTTTAATTTTATAGAGTCTTAAAAAAAAAAGCTCTATCCAGTATGTCAGAATGTTCAAGATTTCTTGGTGTTCAACAATAAATAATTTTCTGTCTATCTGTTCATGTTATATTCCTGTTTGAGAGAGAAGCCCTGGAACTTGGGAAGAGTTCTTAAAGAAGCTATGGCCAGAAAACAATTGAAAATGGCTAACTAGAAGAATGCTAGGTCAGGCGTAGGAGGCTGCACAGTTCAGAGTATTCCTTGGAACTGCTGTCTAACATTGTTTGTGATTGCCTTCAACAAATCTCACAAGATCTGGATAACAGGTAAAATAGATACAAAGGAATACATTTTTATACATACTTTTATAAAGACATTTTTTAAATAAATACTTGCAGACATGATCCTATTTTTATCTTGATTTTGGGTTTCTTTCAACATCTAGGACCTTCTGGACCTGCAGACCTCAATAAAATACGTATATACACACCCCAGTTTGGCAACCCTGCTTAATGTAAATTTCATTAATGCAACGGACTTACTGTAATTGGGACTAGAATTTGGATTCAATCATATGTGTGTTAACATAATGACAAGAGATAGTACTCTATAATGTGCAACTATGAAAGTATGTGGATTGTGTGTTTGTGTATACTGTGAACAACATCTACCAAAATATGAGGACTTTCTGGAAAATATTGAACCAAAACGCCTTTCTTTGCTATATAAAGAAATACGGCATCCATCCAAGCAACTGTAACACAATCTTCTCTCACCTTGGAAAATCTTTGACTTAACTATTTTAATTAAGGAAGGACCTTTAGTTAAATTTAACAAAGACTGGGATAAACTGATTGTATATCAAAGAGACTGTTGGGGAAAAAGTCAATTATTGGTTTTGAAGGTCAAGTTATAGTTATTAAATAGTAGTGTTACCACTGTATTCTGGCCTGACCTTTGGTGAACCAAAGATATCATTTTTGATATCACAATTCGGCCCTACTCTGCCACCGGTCAAGTGTTTGTGAGGCCCGCCGAACAAGCGCGAAGCTAGGCATGGCTATTAGTTGCTGCTCCCACCAAACCAAGCAGATATTGCCAGATCTGCTTTAGGGGACCTCCCGAAACAAGCACCTTCATTACAAATGCACGCTACCACAAAGAGATCCTCTGCCCTGAGAGGACACCCTGGTGAGCTAGGTACTTAACTGCCAAGTTAGTCGCATCTACATACCGGCCATACCATTGTCAATTTGGACTCTTACTCAATCATGCAAATTCTGACCTTTCGGAGGCTTTGTCTCCAACCCAAAACTTATTGTTTTCACCCGAGACCAGACTAGCCTGCGGTCGTTCTTTCCCCTATAAAAATCCCCCGCTCTGAGAGCTCTTTGGAACTCTCGCCGGATCGCTTGGACTTCACTCTGCCTTGCTGCTGCTCGGTTCAGCAGATTCCCCTCGGCCGCCACGCCGGGTCTCCTCTTCTTCGGTTGGCTTCCCCAGGACTGCAGGACAGGTGGCGTATCACACATTCCCCTTGAACTCTATTGTCCTTTTCTAGTTAGGAGTGTGTTTGTGTTTTTCTTTAATAACTGTTTAATAAATCTAATTGCTGTGTGAACCATTTGCCTGCTCACTGACCTAATGCTGTAGACATTGGGTAAAAGATCTTGCTGCGTTACCCTGCCTCTCATTAGCCAAGAGAGTGCTCCAGCTAATTTCCCCATCTTTGCTTGTTGTTGTTTGGTTATTTGGGCGCCCCTCCCGGGGGCCCCAAGTCACAGGGTAACAGTAGGCAGTAGTGTGATTAGTAGACACACTAGCAGAAGTATATCTTGCAGATTATCTTAGAACCAAAAGCTGGTTAGAAGTCATTAATATGTATTTTTGCCCCCCTTTTGATTTAGTTATAGTTTAGTTTAATTTAGTATTAGGTTAGATGTTAGAGCATCTCAGTTTGTTTATTTACTGTTTGTCTTTGTAATCCCCTATATGTTGTTTTATATACTAAATACATGTTAATAAAAATATTTTACATTAAAGAAAAGAAAACTATTTTCATTCAGAATTTTGCAGTTAACATCACAACCTACTATTTCACTCTTTTAGTTCTTTTCTTTTCCCTCCACAATTTGTCCAAAGCCCAGATGGCTGCCCTTTCTTCATAAAGCATATAATGTGTATCTTATCGTTTAAAGACACCCTGAGTCCCTTAGATATCATCTGTCAGGCACCTCTGTTCTAGACAGGAATACTAACCTTTATCACTGTCACCTAAGGCTGCAGAAAAGTAGCCTGACATTTTTGCCTGTACCTTCTGCCCATATGTGAATAATTATCCTGTGTGTGGTGGGATCAGAGTACAGACAAAAGGTATAGCAGACTTTTCATGTGGCAATCCTTGCGCGCAGAAATATCTACTGTATCTCCCATGAGTGCTCTGATCCAGTTTCAAGGCTCCAGTGAGGAACTACTAGCATTAACAGTTATTTAAATCAATCAGGGCTGATTCAACTCTTTAAAACTCCCCATAGCATCTCATTTATTTTATCTTTTCCCATGATTCCAGTTTTAAATTAAATGCAGAATGGAACTGTGAAGAATCATATTGACTACTATGTTATACTTTTGTACTAACGTGTTGCTCAGGAGATCCCCATAGACATCTGGTTGGTTACTGGGGGAACAGAATGCTGGTCTAGAGACTCCTTTGACCTGCTTCCTCGAGGGCTCATCTTATATTCCACTCATGCATTAAACATTGAGTGGGCAACACACAACCTGCAGGCCACAGATTGTTCCCAAGGCCATTTTTGATCTCTCCCCAAACTCAAGACAAACTGCTACATGCCATTTAAAACAATCAAAACACCTGGTTTATATGAGGAGTGGGCCACTCTCAGGGTTGGGGAATTGTAGCAGACTCCCATGGGAACTCAGAGGCAAGCACTCCCCATTTTCACCAGCCTTCTATCCCTCTAAACACCCCCCCAAATGCCTAATGGCACCCCCCCAAAAAACTCTGGGGAGCACTGTTGGACCCTCAATGTGGAGAGGAGAAGCTTTTTACACAAACTCATCATCTGCTCAAAGTCTGGATAAGGCTTCTGTGTCTGAGGAATTCCTTTCTGCACACTGATCCCCAGAGCATCTCTCATCCCATCTTTGAAATCCCGTACTCTGAGTCCAGAAAACTACAGTATCTTTCAGGAGTTAGTGCTGGCAGCTCTTTGGAAAAATGTTCATGTTGGGACTTAAAAAAAGGTGACCCGCTTCATGACCTGCTCAAGTGCAGCAAAATGGCAGGTAATGAACCTGAAACCTTGGGGGAGCTTGCTGGTCATATTCAGGATAAAATAATAATTAAAAAAAACCTGGTTCTAAAAGTTGAGGGTATGGTGAGCCTTGGTAGCCCTTAAACATGACCTTGAGGGGTGGGCATTTTCCCCACCGCTCATTTAAATGGTTCTTCTCCACTGCTGTCTAATTTCTACAGCACAATTTGTTATCTAACTCTGCTGGTATGTGTGTGTGTGGCCTATGGGAGGTCCAGAGGGGATTAAATTAGCCCTCCAGATTTCCCACCCTTGTAGGTTCTACCTCTTATAATTTTTTTCTGGGTGAAAAGGCAAAAACAAAGATATTTAATTTTTCTTCAGGAAACTAACATCTTTAAGACCATTGTTTGATACTGTTTTTGGTCTATGACAACTCTCTTGGAAAAATTGGCACCACTGGAAGATGGAATGTGACCCCCAGGTTGGCGTCCAAAATAATCATGTGTAAATATACCCACAGAACATGGATATGAGTCTTGGCTTTAGGGAAACCCATCAAGAGAAACTTGTAGACTAGGAGCCAGAGATGGGAATTGGAGATGGCAGCAAGATAGGAGCTGCCTTCATGGAAAAGCTTTCTGTGCTATAGAGCAAAAGAGAACTGGCTCAACAACTTATCATAAATCACTGCTTTTAGTGGGAAAATGCTTCACTTCACTAGATTGTGATCTCTGTTTCATATATATCCATTAGGGTTGGAAAGCCCTTTACTTTAATTAAAAAACAAAACAAAACCTTATCTGTAGCCATGGAACACTGTTCCACACCACAAGTCAGCCCAATTAAAAACACTTCTCCATGTAAATTAGCCTTCAGCATTCTCTTGCTGAATAATGCTACACAATATTAATCATAATTCAGTTCAGCATCTGAACAATGAGCAAATAAATCTGCACAGCCCTGCTATTTTTACATATTAATATAATTTTATTTATGTATTTATATCTGTCTCTTTCCAAACTACCTTTAGAATAGCTTGCTGTGAAAAATAAAACTGTGAAACCACCAGCATGTGCTGCGAAGACAGGCACAGCAAAAAAAAAAGAAAAAAAAGAATACAAGTTATCCAAGATTCAAATAATCAGAAATTGTCTTGATGTTTGCATGGATCAGTGGTCTACTGTCAAACAATAGGAAGTAAGTGGCTACGAAAAAGATAGCTTTTCAGTCATGTTATTCATTCCAGAGAGACTCACCTGGCATCTAAGTTGTGGTCCTCTGAGTGCCAGGTGAGACCTTTTTATTTTCTCCTGTTTTTAAGTTTTACAAACACACTGCATTGTTTCTAACATCCTTAGACAGCTTGTGCCCAGGATATTTGAAGGACTCTGTCTCCCTGTATGAACCTGTTTGAGTTCTAAGGAAAGGCCCTTTTCACTGTCCCACTATCTTCCCAGGCATGTTTGGTGGGAAGAAAATAGAAGGCCTTCCTGGTGGCTGCTCCCAGACTTTGGAATTCTCTCCTAAGGGATGGTAGGATGGCTCCTTCCTCTTTCTCTTTCCAACAAGTGAAAACTTTCCTGTTCCACTGAACTTTTAGGGACTGACTGAGATGGCCTTTTAACAGAGTGCTGTTGACTTTATATTATGGCTTTTAATGAATTTTAAATAGTTTTAACACTACAGATTGTTAAATTGCTTTTTAAAATTATACACGTGTTATATATGTATACTATTATGTGTTAGCATGTTTTTAAGCTGTATTGGTTTTAATAATGTGTGTTTTTTTAGTCTGCATGGGTTTTAATAATTTGTCAGCCATCTTGAGTCCCAGCATGGTGTAGTAGCTTGCGCTTTTAGACAACTACTCTGGAGACCGGGTTTTGAATCTCCACTCAGCCATGGAAATCCACTGAGTGACCTTGGGTAAGTCACACTTCTCAGCTTCAGAGGAAGGCAAAGGCAAAACTGAAAAAATCTTGCCAAGAAAACCTCATGATAGGGCCCCCATGAACTGGAAATTATTTGAAGGTGCATAACAACAATTTGGGGAAAAGGTGGGCTATAAATGCATAATAGAAGAAGGAGTAAGAGCAGAAGGAAAAAGAAAAAGTGAAGAAGACAAACAATGGTAACATTGTGTTTAGATCTCAGGTTTTACTGGGCTGACTTTCCCTTTTCAATGAAATTTGTGAAATTCACAATTGTTTTACTTTTTAATGTTCAGCATCCAATGGTCTACTTCCACTAGGCCCATTGCTTCCCGCAGCTGAATCATGTCTTTCTTCCTTTCCTTCTCCATGCTGCAACCTTCTGTGTCTCCCAAACCTCTCTGAAAGGCATCTGTGCATTGATGCATGCATCCATCCACACATCTGTTTATTTATATCCCCCTTTTTTCCCAGAGTGGGAATCAAGGTGGTTTACAAAAGGCAGAAAAGAGAATAAGAGAACATATAGTTAGAAACATGCAAAATTCAACAATAGAATTAAAAACTAAATCTTACTTTAAAACCATGCCCTATGGGGAGCAACTTAGGGAGAAGGTTAAGAGGCAACATGATAGCTATGTTAAATATTTGAAGGGATGTCAAATAAAGCAAGCCTGTTTTCTGCTGCTCCAGACACTCGAGCCCTTTCTGCATGACGATGGAATCCCAGCATGGGTCTTCAAGAGGAGCGGGCCAGGATGACACTTCCACATGACATCATTGCGGCCACACCCTTCTTGCATTGCCAGCTGGCATGGCCATGGGCTATATTATTGACAGAGAAACTCTGTCAATGACACCTGATCACACGAGCCTTCCATTGCAGCTGGCCATGCAGAAGGGCCAGAAGTGCAATCTATGTGTTTCCTTTCCGACTGCAGCATTGGAAGAGGCCGGCTGCGGTGCAGAAGGATGGAGTGTGTTCCTCGTGCTCCTTTCCATAGGCAGCCGATCACAAGCAGAGAGAAGCATTGGGAACACGCTCCCATTCTGGCAGAAGTGCTGACAGGATTTTGAGGGGACAACACAGGAGACCACCATTGTGCAGAAAAGGCCTTGGACACAGAGCAATGAAATGGGAAGAACTTCCTGACATAAAGAGCAGTTTGACAGTGGAATATTCTGCCTCAGAGTGTGGTGGAGTCTCCTTCTTTAGAGGTTTTTAAACAGAGGTTGGATGGCCATCTGTCAGGAATGTTTTGAGGGTGCATTCTTGCATGGCAGGGGGTTGGACTCGATCACTCTTGTGGTTTCTTCCAGTTCTATGATTCTATGACTCTAAAACAAAGATTAAAAAATAGTAGAACATCCTAAAAAGCCCTTTTCTTGTTAAAAACCAACTTCCAAAGGCTTGCTGGAAAAGGAAGGTCTTAACCTGCCACTGAAGAGACAACAAAGAAGGAGCCATCCTAGCTTCCCTATGGAGGGAGTTCCAATGTTCTCAGTTTTCTGGAACCATTTTTCAGTGCTACAGGGGGATGAAATGAGGAAGGAAATAAAGCCTTGATTTTGCTGGTAGAAGCAGTAGATTCAATAGAAGCACAGCACGGGATTCTCACCTCATACATTATGGTGTTATTTTTCTTTCCCTATGTTGTCCTCAAAACTTATTGTACTATAAGCACAATAAGTACTTATACGATAAGTACTTATTGTACTTATTGTATAAGTAGAGAGACAAAACATGCAATAATATTAAGGGTATGAAAAGAAAAGGTACCCATCATTCCCTCCCACCAATCTTGTTTTATTAGGTACAAGCTCAGTACCAGCCCTGGCCTTTCACAGATTGCTTGAGAGAAGACCATTTATGTTATGTATTGTCACATGCCTCTTGCCATGGATGAATGCCAGAAAGAGCATTGTCCAGCTTACAGCTCCCTGGAGATAGAGCTTCTGCATTCCCCTGCCTGCCATAAGAGGCACCAAATCTTGTTTTTTATGTGACACAACATCTATAGGCTGTCAAGACAAAGCCTTTGAGCAGAGCCTTGTATGCTGGCTCTTCCTTGCATGCAGAGCTACAAGAAGATTAATTTTGTGCTTTCTTCAAAGCAATCTGAATCGTGCTGATGCTCAAAGCTCTTGTTAAAGCAAGCTGATTTACCCTTCTCTTTTGCCCTTTAGCTATGAAATGATTTCCGCTGGAATGCTGCAAATATAAAGCAACTTAGACAAAATATTTCTAGTTGTGACTCATCTATTTATGGTTTTGGACTAGCTGAGATGTTAAACTACACAAAGAGAGAGAGAAAGAGAGAGAGAAGAAAAACTACTATGCTTTGTACATTTTACAGCTCGATTCTCAAGAATTAGAGGTTGTTGCCTTTGGGTTATTAGTGCAAGACCATGTCCCCTGTTTATGTAATTCCATGATGTTTTAGGCACTGTCTTTTTGCCGGATCTCCAGGATCACTGACAGATTGCTACATTTTTCTATATAATTGTGAATTTCTCCTGTCAGTTCAATATAAACAACTTGCTTATCTTGAAATGGGCAGCAATCTTACCTGCTCCTGAGTTGATCTCTCTAATTGCTATAATGTTGCTTCAGAATGATGTGGGGTCAGGTGTCTACTACTGAGGCTTAACCAAATTCAGAAGCTACCAGTTGGTAAGACATTATATAAACATTGCATTATTCATATGTAGCTAGCATGAACTTAATGATTTCTTGAAACTGATTTATTATAAGAATATTTTCATGCAAGTGTGGTAGCAGAAAGAGCAAGTATGGGCCATCATGAAATGATTTATGATCAAGTTAATGGATGCGTCATGGCATCTGTGTTCCTTGAGCACATGGTGGGATTATAAATATATTGGTCTGAAATAATGGGAGTCAACACAGTTTCTTGGCCTTACAAGAAGTACAAAAAGAATTATGTATTGAAGAATCTGAGTTTTATGCTCCTAAATATTTTCTCCCCCAATCATCAGCCATAACAATGGTAAAAATTACTCATGAGAATGATAGGGGAAGGGAAAAATCTGTTGGAGATTTATTTTGAGGAGATTGTTAAGACCATTCCAAGATCTTATTGAAACTTTCTTAAGCTGAAACTTTTCTATTGCGATTCTGGTGGGGTTAGTATCTTATTAGGGATATTGTTGAAAGCAAGCAAGCAATAGTTTCAGTCCCAAATACTAACCAATTTAAATTATTAGACTTTTCTTTTCCTTTTCTAACAGAGGTAAAACAGATTGACATTGAAGAACATTGTGCATTAACAGAGAGCAGCTCATTTGTTAAGCTGTGGAATAGATGGGTCTTGCAAACGTGATGCACTCATCTGCATTTAGAGAGACGAGCCTCTGTCAAGTGGGTTGATGGTCCACGCTGCTCAGTCTTGAAGTCCCAGAAAAACAAAGCAAAACTAAACATCAAAACAAACAAACAAACAAACATTGTTTTAATATTAAGCAAAAGGTCTGCTTTTCTATTCATAGAATGTATAAAACCTGCCCTGAGTTTCACAAGGTTAAAAATAAAAACCACTTTTAAGTTTATTTTCACAATTGTAGATCAATGAGTTAGAAGAATAAGCTAAGATAGCAGGTTCCCTGTGCCAGTCATAAGCTATTCAGGGGCAATATGCAGTGGATCCCCTAGCACAGTGGTTCTCAACCTGTGGGTCCCCAGGTGTTTGTGGACTTCAGCTCCCAGAAGCCCCAGCCACTATGGTCAATGCTCAGGGCTTCTGGGAGCTGAAGTCCACGAACATCTGGGGACCAACAGGTTGAGAACCACTGCCCTAGCATGTTTTTTTTTTTTAAATGGACAGTACAATATAGTTATCTGTTTCTGAACAGAACTGGAAATCTGTTACTTAAATATGTATCTTTAATTTCCATGAAAATCATAAATGTTTTAAGTATTGTAGGATGTGAGGGTGGTCTGGTTGCAACATCTCTCACCCCCTTGATTGCCAGGGCTGATTTGGCATCTGGCTGGTTAGGGCAGGTGTCTTCGTCCTCCCTCACTGCTCCATGTGCATCCTTTCTGAAGCTGCATGCTCAGTGGGAGAGGACAACCATCCCAGATAGAAGGAGTCTACCTTTCTTTGGTCAAGGGCATACGGTAGCATTGCAGAAGTATTCATATGGACACAGAGCTGCACTACAAATACAACACAAGTGTCCAATCCCATAAAATGATAGGTTGTAGAAATGTTCTCAAATCACAGGATGTCCATGAAATAATAAACTTACAGTCCCTCATACTGTATGAATTTAAATATCTCAATCTTTCCCTTCCTGGCCGCAGTTCCCTTTCATGGCTTCTGTCTAAGGTTGCCAGTTCAAGATCATCCCAG